>CM077149.1:101893906-102056357 GCA_039583875.1 Platanthera guangdongensis
AGAAACCGAGCGACGCAAGCTTTCAGAAATGGCTTCCCGGCGATCTTCCCGACTTCAGGCCGCCGGCAATATCCAATCCTTCTCTCTCTATGCGTGCTAGATCTAGATTGTTAGGTTGAGAAATCGGGCTCAATTGAGCCTGATTGGGAGCTTGTAATTCAGATTTTCATGGAAAATGGTGGTGTTGAGTTCGCTGGAAACCGCCGCCTCCGGCGGCATGGTCTCCGCCAAACGCTACCCACCACCTCAACGGAGGTGGTGTTGGTGGTGGCCGACCAGGGAGGTGGTCGGGGTGGCCGGAAAGTTGGCTGGAATAGGCTCCTGGTCGGGCCAATTTCGGCCCTTGGCTGGAGGTTGAGGATGAGTGGATGCCATCCGTTTTTGATCAAGTAATTTAATAATATTAATTGATTTTCTGGAGATTATTAGTAGTAGATGGTTTTAATTATTAACAATACTTAGAGGCCTCTACTGTAAAAGTGGTCAACATAGAAAATATATCCCTTGATGTCTATTGTAATTTAAAATTGATTTCACTCAGTTTGGAATTATAGTGTGACCACAACACTCGTTTTGGTGCAACCTATACATAGGCATGACCAGACATTAAAATTAGTGCCCACACCAAACCACTCATCCAAATGCTTTGAAAATTTGAACATAGGCTTCTCATAGCCTTCCCCTTAGACTGTCCAAAAATAAGAATTTTTGGAAAAACTTCTATATAGTTTTTGTGAAACGTTAACAAACCAATTATAAATTATTTAGGCATCATAAACACCTCAAAATCCTTCCAAATTTGGGTGGGTGGTCTTAGAGAGCATGTTAGGCCTCTGAAAAAATTTTCATCTCATTTGGAGATGTTTTGGTTAGGTATTGATCCAACCCGAGGTTTACCCTTATAGGGTTAATTAGGTCAAGAGCACCCCCTTTGGTCTTTGAGTGGTCAAATCACCTAAACAGAGGCTGATAATTTGGCCACTGACTTTATATGGCATGTAACACCCTCCAATGGAATTTGTGGTGGTTAAGAGCTTGGTAGCCCTAAAACCCTAGGGTAGGTCCCTTGATGGGGATTTTTAGGGTTTGAAGGTCATGAGGTCAAATTACCTTGGAATGACTTGAAAATTGGTAGAGAGGACCATAGGGTTGTATAGTCCTCTGGTTAAATTTTTAGGAACTTGGAAGCCTTAAACCCCCTCAAAACCCTAACCCTAGTTTAGGGCACCATCCTAATTTGGAGTATTAGGCTAACAAATCACTTTAAAAATCACTTGAATTTGGGTAGAGTAGTGGTTAAGTTGTACAAGCTCTGTAGATTTTGTTATGAATTTAGGATGAATATTTTGGATACTTCATTAATAATTTAGTAATTTGTATTATTCACTTAGAAATTTATTATTAAGTAACTACTTTTTGGAAATTGATGAACGTTAGCCAAAGGACTCCTTTTGTTTTAAAGCTCTGTGAAGTTTTATGGAATTTTTGAAGAATATTTCTAGGTTGCTTCATTAAGTTTGTTTCCCGGAAAACTTAATTAAATTTATTTTGGTGTCTAACGACCTGAAAAATTACGATTTTTGCACAATGTCCCTTTCTGTACCATATTAAGATTCTATAATTTTTATATAATTTTCTGATGAATAATTTTGGTACTTCCTTATTTACATATGATTAAGGGAATTATTTTGGATAAATTAATTAGAGGTCAAATATTTTCTGAACAATTATGGAAATTAGTATCTAGTAATATATCTCTGTTATTTAGTGATCAAAATTTTTGGGTGGCCATTACTTGAGTAGATCATATAGTTCATGTTCAAAATTGCCCATGGCCAAACATTTGGAAAATTCAATAAACATCAAATTAATTAGAAAATTATAAAAACTACGAATCTCTGATTTTAGACTAAACTTGTTATGATAGACCTCTGGTAAATTTTATAGGAGATTTGGAAGACAATCTGGAGTACCTTATTTATACATCTCATATAGTACAGGGCGGTCTGCATATAGTAACTGCGGAAACTGAACTAGAGTGGGTAATGAATTTGAAGAGTTGAATCCTTAGTAGGTTGCTGGTTTGGGTAAATAAAGGAGTTCATCATTGGAAGAGTTAATTAGGGTACCCCTAATGGGAGCACCATATTGCTTAGCATGGTTTGCATATAGTGGATAAGACAGAGATAGGTTGACCCGGAGAGCTCAAACACACTTAGGGTAGTCACACTCAAATAAAAGAGAGGTTTGATCAAGGGTAGGAATCAATAATATTAAGTGCCTTGCGAAAGGGAACTTTGGGCGAAATCCCATCGTAGTTCCTAGTGCCTTCGAGAGCCCCTCATGGGGAATACCTTGGGCAGTCTGGGCTAACGTAAACCTTGGGGATATATGGACAAGAGTAACCTCAATAATACCTCCACCTTGTACTCACACTTGTACACGTTGGTAGTGAAAGGATAGCGTAGGCCCTTGGCCTAAGGGCTTATTAGTAGAGTTAAATGGACTCAGTATTGGTTTGGAAGTCCGGGAAGCTGGATGCTCGGGGACTTGGAAAAAAGGAGACTTGATTAGTCCAGGGAGCCGTGGGCTCGGGAATATGGTGAACTAGTAGGCTTGGTAGTATAAAGTGCTGGAGGCTCGGTACTATAATTAGATACAACTATCATGGTTGCGTGTGCATAACAGTGGTGGGTCCTCGGTATTGGATGATCGAACACACCGTCGTCAGTACGTTGACTCAGGGAGACTAGCTGGTTTGCTAGGAATAGTATGGGAACGTATGAGAGGGTCTAGACTGGGTAGTGTGTTTACCAGTCTAGGAGTGGAGGGGCCAAACCCACTGTCTCTGTTGGCCACGACGAGAGGCTCCTGAGAGTTTAGCTAACTCCAAAAATGGGAACTAAAGGTCTGTGCGCATAGAGTCGTGCGTGTGAGTTGCACGTGCATGTGCATACCATAGCATACTTGCACGTCATAGCATAATCATTGCATTTAACCCCTGAAACCTATCGTATAAAATGGTATGGGACGTTTTATACGATAGGCCCTGCTTAACGACCCCTTGGTCTATAGGGGTAATCCCTATAAATCAACGGTTATATTTCTCGTTGCTCTTACTTACTATTCTTACTGCTTTTACTTACTTGCTACTCCTTACTTTTTACTTTTGTTACACACTTGTTTACTCATGTTTAATTATTGTGATACCCCTGCCATACTTTATTATTTTATTCCTTAGGGTAGATGTCACCTGCTTGATTACGCCCTGCTTTTGGTCCTCCT
The DNA here is from genome assembly GCA_039583875.1 of Platanthera guangdongensis. Taxonomy (NCBI): domain Eukaryota; kingdom Viridiplantae; phylum Streptophyta; class Magnoliopsida; order Asparagales; family Orchidaceae; genus Platanthera; species Platanthera guangdongensis. The sequence goes on from CM077149.1 coordinate 101,897,192, forward strand.
TTTCACTCCTTTCCACTCGGTGCCTAGGAGCCACAGGTAGAGGGGTGGGGGATTGTTGACTGAGTCTAGTTTGACTGACGGTCATTTGACCACCATATTTTAGGTGCTCCGGATGGGAGACAGGGAACAGCCCTAGGAGACGCAACACCAGCAGGGTATGGTGCAGATGGAGATGGGCCAGTGTAGCTCGGGTGGACAGACATCTGGATTTGTGAGTGGAGCTGAGTATTAGTAGTTTTACTTTTATGAGTGGATTGTAGTGAGGTTATCATGTACCGGGCTTACGCCCGTATTCACTTTCTGGCAATGTAGAGTATTTGTTTGTCATGTGATTTCCTCTTTCTATTGTGGACTTGGATGCTTACACTTTCATTATACATTCTGTCGATGGTGATCGATTTGACCGGCTGGATCAGCGTTTTGTAGTGATAACCTTCCCGGGTGCGAAGGTGTCACCGCAAAGCGGCGGTTCTGGGCCTAAGACGCCGGTGGTTGTTGCAAAAAAAATGGGGTCTTACATCTGGCCCACCTTGGGCCACGATGCTGCAGAATTCACAAAGAGGTGTCATAAATGTCAGTTGTTTCCCCCCTCCAACTACAACCTGCTCAACGCCTCAAGAGTATCATGGCCCCCTGGCCCTTTGAAATTTGGGGAATGGACTTGGTTGGACCATTCCCCCAGGCCAGCGAGTAGAGCAGGTTCCTTCTAGTAATGATTGACTATTTTTTTAAGTCGCTGGAAGTGAAGGCACTGGCCAAGGTGTCTTCCCAGGTCATCAGAAATTTTGTTTGGGGGAGATCATCTGGCGCCATGGGTTGCCACGGGCCATCGTCACGGACAACGGGCCTCAGTTCACCAGCACAGAATTCACTAGCTTCTGCGAGCAACTCGGAATTAACCTTAGATTTGCCTCGGTCCACCACCCCAGGAGCAACGGGCAGGTGGAGGCAGTGAACAAGATTATTGTGAACCTTCTGAATAAGAAGGTAGAAAACCTGAAAGGGAGCTGGGTGGAGCAACTTCCCTCGGTCCTCTGGGCCCTGAGGACCACCCCCAGCACAACCATAGGGGATACCCCTTTTAGGCACTCCCATGGATGTGAGGCAGTACTCCCTGTAAAATTTGAAGTTCAAACGCCACATGTGGTCACGACAGAGGAAGGCAGAGAAGAATGGCGGGCCGAAAACGAGGAGGAGCTGTGACTATCCCTTGACATGGTAGAGGAGATGAGCGACCTCTCCGCCATCCGACAGGAAGAAGTGAAGAGAAGAATGGCTAAGTACTTTGATAAGCACGTTAGAGTCAAAACATTTGCGTAGGGGGACTTGGTCTTGAAAAAGGTAGATGCAGCGGGAAGATCGGCAGCCGTGGGGATGCTCAACCCCAACTAGGAGGGTTCATACATTGTAAAAGAAATATTAAAATCAGGAGGGTATCGTCTCCAAAATGTGGAGGGCGAGACCCTAAGTCTCACCTGGAGCGGTGATGACTTGAAACGTTTTTATCCTTGAGATATGCAAGTGATGTCTTGTTTTTAATAAAGCTTTTTTGATGTGCTTATCCTCCTGCAGTAATTCGCGTGAGATGGTGAGGTGTTGTAACATCCCATTTCCAACTAGACCCCTAAGAATGGTTTTGGCCATGACTAGGTCATGACAAACCCTAGGAAGCCAGTAATGGGTCAAGAGATAGGGGACAGGAAGGTGGGGGATCACCATGGTCTGCAAATAGTGGAACTCTGAACCATGGTGTAGGATGACCATGGGCTACACCTTGACCCCAAAACCCAACCACAACACCCCTAATGCCTTTGGAGGCCCATTAGAGCCATAAGGACCCATTGGGGTCAAACAAAGAGGCTCAATTGACCAAGGTCAACCCTAGCCCTAAATGGGTCAAACTAGCCTACATAGGGCCAATTGACCTACTCCTAACCTAGAGGACCCCACCTATGCCCTCCTAACCCTAAAGTGAGGTCAATGGGTCTCTAAGGACACATTGGGGTCAGCCCTAGAGGCCAGGTTGACCCAAGTCAACTCAAACTCCTAATCTGGTCAAAGTACCCTTACCAAGGGTATGTGACCTCCAAAGTGCAGGGTAACCCTACATAACCCTTCCTAGACCTTAGGGGAGGCCAATGGGTCACCAAAAACCCAATAGGGTCAACCCAAATGGTTTTGTTGACCCAAGTCAACTCTGGCCCTAAAATGATCAAAGTGCCCTTACCAAGGGGCATGTGACCCCCAAGATGCCCAACCAACCTTACCCAAGTCTTCCTAGACCTTAAGGGAGTCCAATAGGTCACCAAGGACCCATTGGGGTCAACTCAAATGGTCATGTTGACCAAGGTCAACCCTATGCTAGAGTTAGGTCAAATTAGCCTAAATGAGTCAACCCAAGCTCAACCCCTTTTCCTTTTGAGTTAACCACAACATAATGAAATATTATGGGTGGAAAGGGCTGCCAATAGGCTGGGGAGTCAGCATGGTCAGTTTTGGTGACTAGGAAAGAGAGAGAAAGCTTCATCCCACACTAATGGAGGAGAGAGAAAAGGGGGAAGAGAGTTGAAGGAGGAGATTGGCCAAGGAAAGGCCAATGGTCCCCATTGATGGCAGCATTCATCTCCCCAGTGAAGGGGAGGAGTTTCCAGCCGTTTTCCTGGCTGTCAAGGGGCAGTTACAGCCTCCACCATCATGGCCGAGACAAGCCTTTAATGGCCATGATGGCCATGGCAGTTTTCTCCCATTCTTCTCCCCCTCTGATGATTTAAACACCACCAGTGAGCTTGGGGGAGGATTTCTCAATCCTTAACTGAAGAAATCCGGCGAGTTTACTGGGAGGTTGCAGAAATCCGATCGGCGGCGCCACCACCATGTCAACCCGCAGATCCGCTCGTCTCCAGGCCGCCAACAAGGTCCTCCTCCTCCTCTTTTCTCATGGGTAGATCTTAGGTTCCATTAGGGCTGAGGTTCGGGCTCAATTGAGCCCGATCCAATTCAGGAAATTCATGGCTTTCGGCCGAGAAAATTCTTGGTTGGATCGCCGGAATCCGCCCCTCCGGCGGCTGTGCCGCCGTCTGGCGGTAGCCACCACCTCAACGGAGGTGATGGTGGCGGTGGCCGGCCGGGGAAGGGACTGGGTGGCCGGCGGCAGACGTTTGAAGTCGGCGCAGGAAGGAGCAATCCTGGCCGTTGGCTCATCGGGGACGATGACCAGATGCCGTCGATCTGCGCCAAGATTCGTGCGGCATCAGATTAGATACTATAGGAATTAAATAGGAAACATTTCATTTCTGTCACACTGATTGTATTTAATGTATTTAATTTTTAAAAATACTTAGGGACCCTGAATGGAAATCTGCCCAACATGAAAATTGTAGCTTAGGGTGTCTAGTTTGTAGCAAAAATTGTTTGGACCCTTTTTGGCCACTGGTCAGACCAGGGTACCCTTTTTGGTAGGACCTATACCTAGACCTAAACAGAAATTAATTTTGGTGCCCACACTTCATTCCTTGTCCAAACAAGTTGAAATTTGGGCAGTGAGAAGGTCTTAGGCATATCTAGAACCTGTCCAAAATTTAGAATTTTTGGAGAACATTTTTCTATAGTTTTTAGAAAAATTTAATAAATCATGATTAATTTAATTATGTGACCTAATTAATTTAAAACTCCCCAAATTTTGGTGGGTGGCCTTAGATGTCATGATAGGTATAGGGTTAAAACTTTAGCTCATTTGGAGATGTTTAGGATAGGTAATCTACCCACCCTATATATGACCCTATAAGGGTATTTTGGTCAAAAACCACTATTTGATGGTTGAGTGGCCAAATTCCCTCATCAGAGGCTGAAATTTTGGCCACTGATATACTTTGACTTGTTACACTCACTTATGAAGTTTGGAGTGGTTTGGACTAGGGTAGCCCTAGAATTTTAGGGTAGGCCCTTTAGGGTAAATTTCTAGGGTTTGAAGAAATTGGGGTCAAAAGATCTTGGATGGACTTGAAACTTGGGAATGATGTCCATAGGGTTACTATGGTCCTGTGGTTAAAATTTTAGGGCATTTGGAAGACTTAAGACCCCTTAAATCATAACCCTAGTTTAGGGCACTAGCTTTGAAACCATAAGAACTAATACCAAAACTATCTGAAAAGGGCTGAGATTTTGAATAGGTAGTTGCTTAGGGCATACATGTCTCTGGAAATTTTATAATAAATTTTGGATGAATATTTTTGGTACTTTATTCACAAAGTTATATTTTATAATTTCCACTTAAGAATTTTTGCAGAGAACTATACTTGTTTAAACTTGATAAAACTTAGCAAAGGGGCTTATAATCATGATACCCATCTCTGTAAATTTTATGAAATTTTTGAAGAATGATATTTAGTAGTTGCTTCTTTAATTATTTAATTCCATGGAACCTTGGGAAATTTAATAATGACTTTTAGATTGTCTGAAAAATTCTAATTTCTTGATCATGATGTTTTTAGTTCCTTATGAAGCCCTAGTAATTTTTACATAATTATTGGAGACATATATGTGGCACTTCCTCATTATATTTGATTTTAGGAATTATTTTAATAAATCCTTTAGAGGTCAAGAATTATCTGGAAAATTATGAAAATTGGCAACCAATGATATTTCTCTGTTATTTAGTGAATACAAATTTTAGGAGGCCATTACCTGAGAAAATCTTATGGTTCATGTTCAAATTGACTATGGCCTAGTTTTTGAGGAAAATTCAATAAATAGTAGATTAATTGGGAAAAATATGATTTTCTGAATTTAGACTATATTTATCATAATAGACCTCTGATAATTATCATGAGGGTACTGGATGAGTATTTAGATGTACTTCCCTTTTGGTCACGTAGCTTAAGTGGTCTGCATATAGCAAAACTGCAGGATTTCATTTGGATGTGGATTAGGGCACGTATGATGGGTCTTGATGGTTTGCTGCAAGAACAAGTGGAATGGGCTGCATCTTTGGAAGATGAGTGAGTAGGGAGTGGTTTTGTCTAGGGTTTAAAGGCGTTCGGGTCCGACGAAAGATCGTCCTACCCAAGGAGAGTTGGAGTCAAATCACCCTAGGATTAGCATATCGAAACATGAGAAAATAATGGGTAAGGGAATCAACCAATAATAAAATAAGTACCTTGCGAAAGGGAACGCTGGGCGTAATCCCAACACAGTTCCTAGTGCCCCTTGAGAGCCCTTCACAGGGAATACCGGGGGCAGTCCTGGGTTAACGTAAATTGTTTAACAAGCTGAAAAGAGTAACTTAGTAATTAGGGTTGCACATTTCACAGACACTGATGGCACGGGATGTTGGTCCGGGGAGCTTCGGCTCGATTGTTTGTGACGGACGTGTTGGTCCGGGGAGATTCGGCTCGGGTTTTGATTACGCTAAACTTGCATGTGCATAAAAGGAATGATATTAAGGTGGTGGGTCTCCGGTATTGGAGGATCTTAGCACAGACACCAATCCGTTGACTCGGCAAGTGTTGTGATAGCACTTCGCCAACAGAAGTCCGGTGCGCCAGCCGGCAAGAGTACGCAGGAGTCCGCTTGTGCACCAGCGTTGAGGCGTACGATAGGTCTGACCAGTAGTGCTATACTGGTTTAGAGGTGGGCGAGGCCCAACCCACCGCTTCCGTCTGCCACTACGGAGGTATCCTGGGAGGTGAGGCTCCAGAAAGGGGGAACTAAAGGTCTGTGTGCACAGAGTCGGGTGTGTGTGTTGCACTTGCTTGATCCATCATACCCACTTGCATGTCATAGCATAAGCGATTCATTTAACCTTCGACACCTAAAATATAAGTGGTATGGGACACTTATACATTAGGCCCTGCAAAACGACCCCTTGGTCTATAAGCTTGTGTGGGCAAGTTTATAAATTAAGGTTAATTTTCTTTACATATATATATATTGCTGTTAATAACCGACACCCCAACGTATAAATTGGTATGGGACTCTTTATACGATGGGAGCCTTGCAAAAGACCCCTTGCTTATATGTACCCATATAAGTTAAGGTCACTTTACTTTACTTGTTTACATATATGATTAGTTACTATATAAATTGCTAGATTTAAGTCCACCGTCACCTGCATTTGATATACTCTCCACTTTCAAGTCCTCCCTTTCTTCCTCTCCGCTCGGTGTCTAGGAGCCACGGGGGAAGGGGTGGGGGATGATAGGACTTAGTCTTTTAGACTAACGGTTTTCGAACCACATCATTTAGGGGATCGCGGAGCCCAGACTGGAGGAGCAGCCCCAGAGGTTGACACGCTTGGAGATAGGGCAGTCTAGCACAGGAGTTCAGACAGCTGGGACCGTGAGGCCCTTACTCTAGTAGTTTTTACTTTATTTCCTCATGAGAGATCTTGTAGTGAGGAATTGATGTATCGGGCATAAGCCCTTATTTACAGTGCTTGGTTTTGTGGACTCTCCCATCGTGGAGATATTTTTACTTGATGTGATATTTCTGTGGACTTTTACTTAGAGTTGTGCTGCGCATGATGTTACTCTAATTTTGTTACTATGCTGCGATCGAATTGGCCGGCAGAAACGGCGTTTTGTGGTGATGTCGCTTCAAGGCGTGAAGGGTCACCGCAAAGCGGCGGTTCTGGGCATAAGACCCCGGTGGCGAGAAAAAAAAAAAATGGGGTCTTACAAGTGGTATCAGAGGAAACCTCGATCGACAAGTAACAGTCCACAACCCCTGGTCCACCCCCGCGCGAGCTTAGTTTGCGGACAAACTAGCAGCGGAAGCAGTGGTGAGACCCTAAGGAGGAATCACTGGTAAAATAGTCCACTTTGCATATAATTGAGCTGATTACCCACTAATATAGTTTGTTTCGCAGCCTCCAGCTCAGCCCACACCACAAGGCGGGGCCCAGCGGACTCCGGACGTTGCACCACCTCCCCCGGTCCCTACTCCTTTCCTACAGTCGGAGGTGGGACAGACGTTGACAGCCATTTTGGATGCTTTCAGGGCTCAACCGGTTCTGGCTCCGCAGCCAAACCCGAGCGTCAACTGGCTGAGTATCTTTCGAGGACTCGCTCCCCCATCCTACTGTGGGACTGAGTCTGCCGTCCGGACAGAGGAGTGGCTAGATATCATGTACGAGATGTTGACTGGAATCAAGTGCCCGTGGGAGGAAAGGGTGCCCTTGGTCGTGTCTTGCTTGGAATCTCATGCTAAGAGGTGGTGGAAGACTTCCCTAGATACGATTTTTGCTGACAGGACGGCTGCGGAGATAGCTTGGGAGGAATTCAAGGGCGCTCTATTGGAGCACTTTGTTCCGCAATCAGCCAGAGATGAGCTGGAGGACAGGTTTTTGCAGTTGAGGCAAGGGAGCAAGACGGTGGTGGAGTACCACCGAGAGTTTGATCATTTAGCCCGGTTTGCAGACTCATATCAGTTGGACGAAGCTGGGTATACGAAGAGGTTCTACAAGGGCCTGCGGGAGGAGCTGAGGGAGTCCTTACTATTTGTATCTGACGGGCCCATCTCCCGGATTTTGGAGATGGCAAAAAGAATCGAGGCGGATTGGCTTACTACTCGGGGCCGGAAGCGGCCAAATGAAGACCAGAGCCGGGGAGCCCGAAATGATCAGCGGCGGGGCCGCATCACAGATGGAAGAAGGGTAGAAGACCAGCCTCATCAGGAGGCGAGACAGGAGATAGGAAGACCAGTGTTGATGGCTCCACCACCAGTTCAGAGGCGGGACGAACAGAGACCCGGGGGAATGGCGTATCAACCGCCAGTGTGCTTCGATTGTCACCAGGTGGGGCACATTAGGAGGAACTGTCCCATGGGGAGGGCACCCCCACCAGCACCACAGACTGCCCCACCAGCGCCATACTTCGGAGGCCGGGGTCGTGGCCGAGGACGTGGATACCCAGGTGGCGATCGTAGACCGGAAAGGGAGCAGGCGTATGCCTTGGATCTGGCACAGCCTCGAAACCCGGAGCAAGTCATAACAGGTACGACAAGAGTTTTTTTTTAAAAAATCATTTAAAAAAAAAAAAAAAAAAATTCCATTCTCTCTGCTGTAAATTTCTAGAACTTTTCAAAAAAAAAATGATTAAATAGGAAGAAACTAGTTACAGAATCCTAAGACGTTTAACCGATCCAGGTATAGTCTTCGTCAGCGGCAAACCCGCCTACACATTGTTCGACACGGGTGCTTCGCACTCGTTCGTATCAGAGGCTTTCGTGGAAGGGCTAGAAGGCGTAGAACGGTTCACAGGCCTGACGAGGAGGGTGCGCTTACCTGATGGATCGGAACTATTCACCTCTGCCCACTACAACATGGAGGCGGAGATTGGCGGGAAGCCATTCGAAGTGGCGGCAACGATTCTTAGAATGCCAATCTTCGAGTTGATCCTGGGCATGACATGGTTGCACTGGAACCATGCCCAGATTGATTGCCAAGCGAAGAAGATCACAGTGAGGCATGGAGACTCGTTTATTGTCATCGAAGGTATAAGATCCACCTCTTGTGTGCTTTTATCTTCAGTACAGGCCGTTAAGGCCCACCTACAGGGGGAGGAGGTTTACCAGATTCTGTTTGAGATAGAGGAGGCCAAGGGGGCCATGACAGACATCCCAGTGGTGCGGGACTTCGTCGACGTCTTCCCAGAGAAATTGCCAGGACTACCTCCGTGTCGAGAGCAGGATTTTCAGATAGAGTTAGTGCCCGGAGCCAGGCCGACGTCTAGGGCCCCTTACCGGATGGCCCCGAAGGAGTTGGCGGAGTTCCGGAGTCAGCTGCAGGAACTTGTAGAGGCAGGGTTCGTCCGGCCAAGTTCTTCACCGTGGGGAGCCCCGGTTCTGTTTGTCAAGAAGAAGGACGGAAGTCTCCGCCTATGCATAGACTATCGAGCGCTGAATAGACTCACGGTTCGGAATACCTACCCACTCCCACGAATCGATGAGTTGTTCGATCAGCTGGAGGGAGCACATTTCTTCTCGAAACTTGACTTAAGGTCAGGCTATTATCAGCTGCGGATCCGAGAAGAGGACATTCCGAAGACCGCTTTCAGTAGCCGATACGGACTGTTCGAGTTCACAGTGATGCCGTTCGGGCTCACGAATGCACCATCAGCATTTACGAGCCTTATGAACAGGGTGTTCAAGGAATATTTGGACGTATTCGTCATCATCTTTATTGACGACATCCTTGTCTACTCAAAGACGGAAGGGGAGCACGCACGACACCTGACCTTGACATTGGAGAGGTTACGGGAACATCAGCTGTACGCAAAATTCAGCAAATGCCAGTTTTGGCTAAAGGAGGTGGCCTTCTTGGGCCATATCGTCAGTGGGGCTGGATTGGCGGTAGACCCGGCCAAGATTCGGGCCGTTCAGGATTGGCCACCATTGAAGACGGCGACAGATGTACGGAGCTTCTTGGGACTTGCCGGGTACTACCGGAAGTTTGTAGAGGGATTCTCCCGGATCGCGCTCCCTCTTACGACTCTGACGAAGAAGGAATCCCCTTTTGTTTGGACACCACAGTGCGAGGCAGCCTTCGTGGAGCTGAAGAGTCGGCTCACTTCGGCTCCCATCCTCGCTATTCCGTCAGGAAGGGAGGGATTCCAGGTGTATACCGACGCCTCCTACCAAGGGATGGGTGCCGTTCTGATGCAGAACGGGCATGTGATAGCTTATGCCTCTCGACAGTTGAAGATCCACGAGAAAAATTACCCGGTCCACGATCTGGAGATGGGCGCAGTAATCTTCGCCTTGAAGATTTGGCGGCACTATCTGTACGGGGTTCATTGCGACATCTTCTCCGACCACCAGAACCTGAGATACGTGGACACGCAAAAAGACCTCAACATCAGACAAAGGCGTTGGGTGGAGTTCCTGACAGATTATGAGTATACTATGCACTACCACCCCGGGAAGGCGAACGTGGTGGCAGATGCGTTGAGCCGGAGAGGAAATGCTTCAGGGAAGGGACCTCAGCTTATGTCTATGGAGCTGGTCCGGTCTTTCAGGGACATGCAGATATCCCTAGTATCCGAGGACGATCCAGAATTATACATGGAGTATCTGGCGTCGATGATCGCTATTGATGATATCCGGGACCGCATCAGGGAAGGGCAGAAGACAGACCCACGGACGGAACCGATATTTCGAACCTTGGAGGAGGGTTCGACAGGGGATTATACTCTGAAGGATGGGCTATTGTACTTCAGAGGAAGGATTTATATACCCGCAGGAGGTCAGATCCGGGAGGATATCATGGCGGAAGCACATTGCAGTAGGTATTCGATACACCCGGGAATCACCAAGATGATGGCCGATCTGAAGAGGATGATGTTCTGGCCAGGAATGAAGAGGGATATTACGCACTTCGTGACCCATTGCGAAGCCTGCCAGTTGGTGAAGGCGGAATGCAGAAACCCCGCGGGATTGTTGCAACCTCTTCCAGTGCCAGAATGGAAGCTTGAGGATATTGCGATGGATTTTATTCATGGTCTCCCCCGATCACGAGCGGGAAATGATTCGATATGGGTCATCGTAGATCGATTGACGAAGGTGGCTAGATTTATACCAGTCAGGAAGGACGATTCAGTGGGGGTTCTGGTTCGGAAGTTTGTGGAGCAGTACATCCGCTATCATGGAGTACCCAGGACGATCGTGTCAGATCGGGACGGTCGGTTTACATCCAGGGAATGGCGGTCGGTTCAGGCATACTTGGGCACTCGACTGACTTTTAGCACCGCCTTCCACCCTCAGACGGATGGGCAGACAGAGCGCACAAACCGGACACTGGAAGACCTGCTACGTCTATGCATCCTAGACCGAGGAGAGCCTTGGGAAAAGATGTTACCGATGGTGGAATTCTCGTACAACAACAGTCATCAGGCCAGCATAGGCATGGCCCCCTACGAGGCTCTATATGGACGGAAATGTAGAACCCCACTCTCTTGGATTCAGGACGAGGACCCGAAGGCTTTGGGATCGGATTTTGTTGAAGACACCGAGGCTCAGGTGAGGTTGATCAGGGACAGGATGTTAGAGGCACAGAGCAGGCAGGCCAAGTATTATGACGCCCGCCATCGTCAGGTGGAATTTCAGGTCGGGGACCGAGTGTTTTTGAAGATCCGGCCTATGCATGGAGTTTCTCGGATGCGTGGCCGAAGGAAGAAGCTCAGCCCCAGGTACATGGGCCCTTACAGGATCCTGGAACGGGTAGGGGTCCTGGCTTACAGGCTGGAGTTGCCACCAGAGCTGGCAGCTCTGCATGATGTTTTCCACATATCCTCGCTGAGAAGGGCTCTACTACGCCCGGAGCAGCGGATTACGACCACCGAAGGGCCGGTAGCTTCGGACCGATCTGTTCACTTGGAGCCGATGCGGATCGATGATAAAGGGGTACGGATCCTGCGACGCAAAAAGATTCCCTTAGTCAAGGTTCTGTGGAGGAACCATGGCCAAGAGGAGCATACTTGGGAGCCGCAGGATCTGATGCAACAGAAATATCCAGAGCTATTCAGTCAGGTATACCTCTCAGACCCCTCAAGATGTTAATTTATTCTCCTGCTTTAATTTACTAAGGGCTGCTCTAGGCAGATAGAGGCTTAACTTTTGTTTATTGGGGGCTTATCCTTGTTTATTGGGATCTTGGTCTGCCGACTGGGCGAAATGGACATAGATCTAGGTTTCCCTTTAAACCAATTTTAGCAAACAAGCCGCCATGCTGGGATGTTACAAGGTTCTTTTCTTCGGTAGTAAGTCCCGTAGACTCAACTTTGATTTCGGGGACGAAATCTTTGTTTTGTTTATTGGGATTTGTAACATCCCATTTCCAACTAGACCCCTAAGAATGGTTTTGGCCATGACTAGGTCATGACAAACCCTAGGAAGCCAGTAATGGGTCAAGAGATAGGGGACAGGAAGGTGGGGGATCACCATGGTCTGCAAATAGTGGAACTCTGAACCATGGTGTAGGATGACCATGGGCTACACCTTGACCCCAAAACCCAACCACAACACCCCTAATGCCTTGGAGGCCCATTAGAGCCATAAGGACCCATTGGGGTCAAACAAAGAGGCTCAATTGACCAAGGTCAACCCTAGCCCTAAATGGGTCAAACTAGCCTACATAGGGCCAATTGACCTACTCCTAACCTAGAGGACCCCACCTATGCCCTCCTAACCCTAAAGTGAGGTCAATGGGTCTCTAAGGACACATTGGGGTCAGCCCTAGAGGCCAGGTTGACCCAAGTCAACTCAAACTCCTAATCTGGTCAAAGTACCCTTACCAAGGGTATGTGACCTCCAAAGTGCAGGGTAACCCTACATAACCCTTCCTAGACCTTAGGGGAGGCCAATGGGTCACCAAGACCCAATAGGGTCAACCCAAATGGTTTTGTTGACCCAAGTCAACTCTGGCCCTAAAATGATCAAAGTGCCCTTACCAAGGGGCATGTGACCCCCAAGATGCCCAACCAACCTTACCCAAGTCTTCCTAGACCTTAAGGGAGTCCAATAGGTCACCAAGGACCCATTGGGGTCAACTCAAATGGTCATGTTGACCAAGGTCAACCCTATGCTAGAGTTAGGTCAAATTAGCCTAAATGAGTCAACCCAAGCTCAACCCCTTTTCCTTTTGAGTTAACCACAACATAATGAAATATTATGGGTGGAAAGGGCTGCCAATAGGCTGGGGAGTCAGCATGGTCAGTTTTGGTGACTAGGAAAGAGAGAGAAAGCTTCATCCCACACTAATGGAGGAGAGAGAAAAGGGGGAAGAGAGTTGAAGGAGGAGATTGGCCAAGGAAAGGCCAATGGTCCCCATTGATGGCAGCATTCATCTCCTCCAGTGAAGGGGAGGAGTTTCCAGCCGTTTTCCTGGCTGTCAAGGGGCAGTTACAGCCTCCACCATCATGGCCGAGACAAGCCTTTAATGGCCATGATGGCCATGGCAGTTTTCTCCCATTCTTCTCCCCCTCTGATGATTTAAACACCACCAGTGAGCTTGGGGGAGGATTTCCCAATCCTTAACTGAAGAAATCCGGCGAGTTTACTGGGAGGTTGCAGAAATCCGATCGGCGGCGCCACCACCATGTCAACCCGCAGATCCGCTCGTCTCCAGGCCGCCAACAAGGTCCTCCTCCTCCTCTTTTCTCATGGGTAGATCTTAGGTTCCATTAGGGCTGAGGTTCGGGCTCAATTGAGCCCGATCCAATTCAGGAAATTCATGGCTTTCGGCCGAGAAAATTCTTGGTTGGATCGCCGGAATCCGCCCCTCCGGCGGCTGTGCCGCCGTCTGGCGGTAGCCACCACCTCAACGGAGGTGATGGTGGCGGTGGCCGGCCGGGGAAGGGACTGGGTGGCCGGCGGCAGACGTTTGAAGTCGGCGCAGGAAGGAGCAATCCTGGCCGTTGGCTCATCGGGGACGATGACCAGATGCCGTCGATCTGCGCCAAGATTCGTGCGGCATCAGATTAGATACTATAGGAATTAAATAGGAAACATTTCATTTCTGTCACACTGATTGTATTTAATGTATTTAATTTTTAAAAATACTTAGGGACCCTGAATGGAAATCTGCCCAACATGAAAATTGTAGCTTAGGGTGTCTAGTTTGTAGCAAAAATTGTTTGGACCCTTTTTGGCCACTGGTCAGACCAGGGTACCCTTTTTGGTAGGACCTATACCTAGACCTAAACAGAAATTAATTTTGGTGCCCACACTTCATTCCTTGTCCAAACAAGTTGAAATTTGGGCAGTGAGAAGGTCTTAGGCATATCTAGAACCTGTCCAAAATTTAGAATTTTTGGAGAACATTTTTCTATAGTTTTTAGAAAAATTTAATAAATCATGATTAATTTAATTATGTGACCTAATTAATTTAAAACTCCCCCAAATTTTGGTGGGTGGCCTTAGATGTCATGATAGGTATAGGGTTAAAACTTTAGCTCATTTGGAGATGTTTAGGATAGGTAATCTACCCACCCTATATATGACCCTATAAGGGTATTTTGGTCAAAAACCACTATTTGATGGTTGAGTGGCCAAATTCCCTCATCAGAGGCTGAAATTTTGGCCACTGATATACTTTGACTTGTTACACTCACTTATGAAGTTTGGAGTGGTTTGGACTAGGGTAGCCCTAGAATTTTAGGGTAGGCCCTTTAGGGTAAATTTCTAGGGTTTGAAGAAATTGGGGTCAAAAGATCTTGGATGGACTTGAAACTTGGGAATGATGTCCATAGGGTTACTATGGTCCTGTGGTTAAAATTTTAGGGCATTTGGAAGACTTAAGACCCCTTAAATTCATAACCCTAGTTTAGGGCACTAGCTTTGAAACCATAAGAACTAATACCAAAACTATCTGAAAAGGGCTGAGATTTTGAATAGGTAGTTGCTTAGGGCATACATGTCTCTGGAAATTTTATAATAAATTTTGGATGAATATTTTTGGTACTTTATTCACAAAGTTATATTTTATAATTTCCACTTAAGAATTTTTGCAGAGAACTATACTTGTTTAAACTTGATAAAACTTAGCAAAGGGGCTTATAATCATGATACCCATCTCTGTAAATTTTTATGAAATTTTTGAAGAATGATATTTAGTAGTTGCTTCTTTAATTATTTAATTCCATGGAACCTTGGGAAATTTAATAATGACTTTTAGATTGTCTGAAAAATTCTAATTTCTTGATCATGATGTTTTTAGTTCCTTATGAAGCCCTAGTAATTTTTACATAATTATTGGAGACATATATGTGGCACTTCCTCATTATATTTGATTTTAGGAATTATTTTAATAAATCCTTTAGAGGTCAAGAATTATCTGGAAAATTATGAAAATTGGCAACCAATGATATTTCTCTGTTATTTAGTGAATACAAATTTTAGGAGGCCATTACCTGAGAAAATCTTATGGTTCATGTTCAAATTGACTATGGCCTAGTTTTTGAGGAAAATTCAATAAATAGTAGATTAATTGGGAAAAATATGATTTTCTGAATTTAGTCTATATTTATCATAATAGACCTCTGATAATTATCATGTAGGGTACTGGAGGAGTATTTAGAGTATCCCTTTTTTACGGAGTCACGTAGCTTAAGTGGTCTGCATATAGCAAAACTGCAGGATTTCATTTGGATGTGGATTATGGCACGTATGATGGGTCTTGATGGTTTGCTGCAAGAACAAGTGGAATGGGCTGCATCTTTGGAAGATGAGTGAGTAGGGAGTGGTTTTGTCTAGGGTTTAAAGGCGTTCGGGTCCGACGAAAGATCGTCCTACCCAAGGAGAGTTGGAGTCAAATCACCCTAGGATTAGCATATCGAAACATGAGAAAATAATGGGTAAGGGAATCAACCAATAATAAAATAAGTACCTTGCGAAAGGGAACGCTGGGCGTAATCCCAACACAGTTCCTAGTGCCCCTTGAGAGCCCTTCACAGGGAATACCGGGGGCAGTCCTGGGTTAACGTAAATTGTTTAACAAGCTGAAAAGAGTAACTTAGTAATTAGGGTTGCACATTTCACAGACACTGATGGCACGGGATGTTGGTCCGGGGAGCTTCGGCTCGATTGTTTGTGACGGACGTGTTGGTCCGGGGAGATTCGGCTCGGGTTTTGATTACGCTAAACTTGCATGTGCATAAAAGGAATGATATTAAGGTGGTGGGTCTCCGGTATTGGAGGATCTTAGCACAGACACCAATCCGTTGACTCGGCAAGTGTTGTGATAGCACTTCGCCAACAGAAGTCCGGTGCGCCAGCCGGCAAGAGTACGCAGGAGTCCGCTTGTGCACCAGCGTTGAGGCGTACGATAGGTCTGACCAGTAGTGCTATACTGGTTTAGAGGTGGGCGAGGCCCAACCCACCGCTTCCGTCTGCCACTACGGAGGTATCCTGGGAGGTGAGGCTCCAGAAAGGGGGAACTAAAGGTCTGTGTGCACAGAGTCGGGTGTGTGTGTTGCACTTGCTTGATCCATCATACCCACTTGCATGTCATAGCATAAGCGATTCATTTAACCTTCGACACCTAAAATATAAGTGGTATGGGACACTTATACATTAGGCCCTGCAAAACGACCCCTTGGTCTATAAGCTTGTGTGGGCAAGTTTATAAATTAAGGTTAATTTTCTTTACATATATATATATTGCTGTTAATAACCGACACCCCAACGTATAAATTGGTATGGGACTCTTTATACGATGGGAGCCTTGCAAAAGACCCCTTGCTTATATGTACCCATATAAGTTAAGGTCACTTTACTTTACTTGTTTACATATATGATTAGTTACTATATAAATTGCTAGATTTAAGTCCACCGTCACCTGCATTTGATATACTCTCCACTTTCAAGTCCTCCCTTTCTTCCTCTCCGCTCGGTGTCTAGGAGCCACGGGGGAAGGGGTGGGGGATGATAGGACTTAGTCTTTTAGACTAACGGTTTTCGAACCACATCATTTAGGGGATCGCGGAGCCCAGACTGGAGGAGCAGCCCCAGAGGTTGACACGCTTGGAGATAGGGCAGTCTAGCACAGGAGTTCAGACAGCTGGGACCGTGAGGCCCTTACTCTAGTAGTTTTTACTTTATTTCCTCATGAGAGATCTTGTAGTGAGGAATTGATGTATCGGGCATAAGCCCTTATTTACAGTGCTTGGTTTTGTGGACTCTCCCATCGTGGAGATATTTTTACTTGATGTGATATTTCTGTGGACTTTTACTTAGAGTTGTGCTGCGCATGATGTTACTCTAATTTTGTTACTATGCTGCGATCGAATTGGCCGGCAGAAACGGCGTTTTGTGGTGATGTCGCTTCAAGGCGTGAAGGGTCACCGCAAAGCGGCGGTTCTGGGCATAAGACCCCGGTGGCGAGAAAAAAAAAAATGGGGTCTTACAGGTGTTCATTTGATAGATCCCGAGAAGATCCCGCTACCAGACTCTCACTTAGCTGGCAGGGTTGGATGTCACTCGATGATGTCTACCCGGACCCCGAGCAGATCCCGCTGTTAGGCTCTCACCAAGCTGGCAGGGCTGGATGTCACTCGATGGAGTATACCCAAACCCCGAGCAGATCCCACTGCCAGGCTCTCACCTAGCTAGCGGGGTTGGATGTCAACCGATGGCGTATACCCGGACCCCAAGCAGATCCCATTGCCAGGATCTCACCTAGATGGCAGGGCTGGATGTCACTCGATGGCGTCTACCCGGACCCCGAGTAGATCCCGCTACTAGGCTCTCACCTAGCTGGCAGGGATGGATGTCACTCGATGGCTTTTACTCGGACCCCGAGCAGATCCCGCTGCCAGGCTCTCACCTAGCTGGCAGGGCTGGATGTCACTCGATGGCGTCTACCCGGACCCCGAGCAGATCTCGTTGCCAGGCTCTCACCTAGCTGGCAGGGATGGATGTCACTCGATGGTGTCTACCCGGACCCCGAGTATATTCCGCTGCTAGGCTCTCACCTAGCTGGTAGGGTTGGATGCCACTTGGTGGCATCTACCTGGACCCCGATGGAGGCCCTTGTTCTCCTCCTTCAATGCCTCAATCTCCCCCTCCAGCTCGGCAAGGCGGGTGCGCAGCTGGTTATTCTCCTCTTCCAGCCCGGCAGCGCGAGCCCACAACTCCTCAGCGGCCTTGGCATCCTGAAGAAGAAAAAGGAAGAACGTTTATAACAGAGGACAAAAAATTCAAAAGTAAAAAGGGGAGGAAGTAGCCTGAAGCTTAACAGCCCCCCGACGGCTTAGGCGAGTAAGTTCTCCGCGATGCTGAGTTGCCTCGCCAGGTCGATGGCCTTGTCCTTGGCGACGTAGCGTGACTGCTCGGCTTTCTGGAGGTGGTTGCTGAGGTTGAAGCTACGACGAATTATCATACGATATAGCTCCATGGCCCGCATATGGCCTTGCATGCCTTCGTGGCCAAGCTGTCGTAGGGCCATACCCTTATAGGCCTCGGCGTCCTTGCGACCATAAAGGCTGAAGTCGAGTGCGTAGGCATGGCCAGTGGAGAGCTGACAGTCGGCCCAGGAAGGGTGAAGGGTGGAGATGGAGATTCGGTGGGCTAGCTCGTCCCACTGGACCATGGGTTCGCCGGCCGAGTCTTTCCACCTTCCCCCGAAGCCAAAGAGGGTGAAAGTGCAGGTTAGATCTGAAATACTTTAGAGGGGGGGGGTGAATAGAGTATAGTGCTCACTAAAAATGTTTTACAACTTTTGTTGTATTCCTAAGTGAACAAGTCAGTAAGTAAATAAAACTAAGCACATCAAACTAAACAATCACAGAGCACAGCCAAAACACAAAGAAAATGGCAACCAAACGACACAAAAAATTTTATAGTGGTTCCCCAACCTGGGTACATCCACTCTTCTACCACCCTAGTAGGAATCCACTCAGGTTTTTGATCAGGTGTCTGACACCAATGAGCTTTTGTTCAGGTGCTCAAAAACTAAAACCTCAAGTCTTTTGGAAGGAGACTTGCAACCAGAATAATTTTGAAGGGAATTAAAACCCTGTACAAGAATTGGAAATAAGGTGATGGGGTCTTCTCTTTATCAACATCAACTGAGAATACTTGTGGATTGATTGTAGCAGATTTTGTTCCCCCTGAGATCTTGAGTGTATCAGGAAAGCTGGAGCACTGCTTTAGGGTGATAGGTCTTCAAAGACCTTGAATGCCTGGACCAGAAATTGTTTCAGGAACTCCTTTTACAGATTGAATAATTGTTGTCCTTTGAAGTTGTCCTGTGAATTGGAAGAAGAAGACTCTTGATAGTGATTGGTTGTTCTTCTTCTTCTTGATGAAGATGTTCTCTGGTCAGGCTGATTGCAGTAGAACTTTTGATTTCTGAGAGGTTGTTCTTCTGTGCAATCTGAGTGTGTCTGTCTGATTGTCTGTATTGCTTGCTGTCTGTGTGACTGTATGACTGACTGAGAACTTTCAAAATTCGAATGTTGAGCAGTAATTTCAGTCGGCCTTGGAAGGAAGCGACAATCAATGATTTCCCTAACTGTCCCATGGAAAAATGGCATGTAATCGTCCAAAGTCAATATGCGTTCTAATGGTAACATTCTGAGAAGATCTGGCATTAATAAATCCAGAATCATCGCCAAGAAACGGGACGGGAAACTTGAAGATGACCTAGTCTGGATTCGTCAAACGAAGAACACAATTCGTCGAGCTGAGTTTGAGTTCGTCGAGCTGAGCTTGAGTTCGCCGAGCTGAGCTTGAGTTCGTCGAGCTGAGCTGGAGAGAGTTCGTCGACCAGACAATCTTCATTAGTCGAACAGACAATCTTCATTAGTCGAACAGACAATCTACATTCGTCGAGCTGAGAATCAAATTCGTCGAGTAGAGTACTGCATTCGTCGACCTGAGAAGCTGACTTTGTCGACCTGAGAAGTTGAGAACTTGAGGTCCAAGATCTTCGAGCTCAGAATCTAATTCGTCGATCAAAGCTTGAAGATGGACTTAGAAAAATTCTGAAGTTGTCCTGACTTTAGCTTGATGTAGAAACTGAGAGTTCGTCGAACAGAGATCAAAGATCGTCGAGCTCACCACCAAGAAATGTCTCACGATCGTCGAGCGTAGAACACCGTTCGTCGAGCTGAGTTCGATGAACGTCGAACTCACTTAACTTAGTCTTGAAATCCTCTAAGTCTGGAATCTCTGATGGTCTTGATGATAGCTGGTCCATCTGATGTTGAACCTAAGGACTTGGCCTAGACTCTAGGACACAAAATTGACCCTGGATATACATGATAGGTCACATCCTAAGCTAGTGAATCTAGCCCAAATCAACTAGAGATCCAACAATCTCCCCCTATTTGGGTGAGGTCACTAACAGAGACTCAAAATAGAAACAAACAAAAAAACAAAGCAGGAAAAGAAGTATATCTGGCAGAGAATTACCAACACATGCAACAGATATATATATATATATATATACACAGCTTTGTTTAAACAGATAGCATAGTTTGAAAAACAAAAACAGATAGAAATTGAAATAACAAGAAAATTACTTGTTTGGCTTCTTCTGCTTGGACCTGTCTTCAGTTGGTTTCTCTCCGGGCTTCTAAAAGATGATTTCTCTCTTGGGATATGAAGCCTGAGCCTTTGTCATAGTCATATCAGCTGCTCCTATAATGTTCAATGATGTTTCTCTGGGGACAACTGCTTCTGGATGAAGTTTCATATAGTCATCAACATTGAATAGCTTGTTTCCGTTGTCAAATCTTTTCAGCTCTTCTTTTCTGTACTTAGACATAGTTGTAAGTCCTGATGTATCTTTGCCTTCAGCCTTGGCTTTATTAATCAGAGATAGTCCAATTAACTCCTGATATCTGGCCATTCTTGCAGTATTTGCAGTTTTAGGATCTTCAAATGGGATTGGAGGAGAGAGAGGCCTTTTTGGACTTTCAGCTTTTTGTACTTCAGAGGTTTGTTGCTGCTGATGCTATTGATGTTGATGTCCTGAAGAGGATGGCTGCCTCTGCTGTCTGCTTCCAGAGGATCTCCCTGGCTGTCTCTGATATGTTTGCATGGGGGCAGATCTCTGGGAGCTAGAGGAGCCAGAGGCACCAGCTGCTGGAGGAGGAGGAGGAGGATCCTTCCTGTATCTGTGCACTGGAGGAGGGGAATATCTCCTGCTTCTCTTTCTATCCTTCTGTTGGTTCTTGGATAGCCATATCCATCCAGGCATTCCCTTGTATGGAGTTACATTATGCAGAATGTAATAGGGAGTGTCAGCATTGGGATTAAGCTTAGGAGCTGGAGGAGGAGCCTTCATTTTCTTTGCTAGCATCTTCTTTTTCTTACTGGCAGCATCTTCATCTGAGTCATCATCATCATCTTCTTCTGAATCAGAACCCTGATGGATGTCATAAAGAGCATCCAAAGCTTTCAAAGCTTTATCAAAAAGAGTAGCTTTTTCTGGAGGAGGGGCAGAAGGTTCAGGAACTGGAAAATCAGCAATAGAAGAAGAGGAGACTGTTAAGGAGTCAGAAACAATGGGGACAGAGCTTTCAGCTGTTGCCTTATTCTCCTCTTCAATATCAGCTAAGATTAGCTCATCCAAGTCAGGCATAGGAGAGTCATCCATGACAAAACTTGGGGCTAAAATAACTTCTGGAATAACTGAAGATGATGGAGTAACAACTGGAGGAGTAAAACTGTCACAGAGTTGCTTTGCAATTGCTGGACTAACTGGGGAGGTATAGGGTACAATAACCAAATTTGGCTTAGTAAACTCAGCTGGAAGAAATTGCATAAAAGCTGTATCAAAACTTCTTAATAAAACAGACAAATTAACTGCGGGATTTAAATGGAAATTACCAACATGTTTTATTTGCTCAACTGACTCATCTAAATCAAGGTCAGTATCCATAAACTGAATAAATTCAATCATTTCTGAATCAAAATCTGTCAAAATATCTGTATCTATATCTGAATCTGCATCTGCTGTGGAGGGGACCACTGCTGTGACTGTTGTTGATGTATCTGAATCTACTATAACTTCATCACTGAGCATCTCCCCTTGCCTAGGTTCAGGAGAACCTGGAGCCAGGCCCCTTGATGAAGAGGGGACAGCAGATAGGGCAGAAATCTGGGCAGATAAAGAATTGATGGAGGTCACAAGAGGTGTAATGGCCTCTTGGATGAGATATTTGATGAGGGGAGTGAGCAAGGAAATGATGGTAGATGGATCAAATGGGGAAGGGGAAGAGGATGGAATAACTTGAGTGTGATGAGTGGATGGAGATGAAGATGTAATGGGGGCATCTGGCATGACAACATCTGTGGGTATGTTGTAAGATGGAATGGATGACAAATGAGGGGTAAGAGGAGACTGAGGAGGTGTAGGAATATATGTCTCATGAGGTGAAGCTGGGGGTGTTGGAATATTGGTTATGTCCAGAGGTGGAGTAGGCATAGAGGTATGCTGTAGTGATGAAGAAACATGAGTGGGGGAAGTTAGAGGAATTTGAAGAGAGGTTGATGATGGAAGATGAGTTGCTGGAGGAGGTTGTGGAGATGGAATGATCTCTTCATCAGGGAGGGGAGTGACCTTTATAGCCCTGGTGCTCTCAGAAGGTTGAATGGAAGAGGAAGAAGCCTTTGAGGGTTTGGAGATAGTCCTCTCCCATCTGCCGAACAAGGCACACATGAGGCGCTTGCTGGCATTTATGAAGATGGTCGGGGAGACCACACACTCACCAGCTTTCTCTTGAAGAAAAATTCCCAAAATTCTGTCGAAGCAGACTTCCTTCTTACTATTCTTTTTCTTTATCAATTCAAAGAAGATTATGCCCCAGTTGACACATCTCGTGTTCACCACGGCGCACATAACCAGGAATTGGTAGCGGGTTATGTAATCGTGCGCAGAGTGCTTTCCCATTAGCACTTTTCCGACAATGTACGCCAGGAACTGATACGCGGCAGACAGTTGCTTCTTCAACAGCTTATTAGGTGTTTCCAGAAAAACCCATTAGCTTCAGCATATCACCAAACTCTTCAGAATCCATGTCCATGTTATCTTCTCCATTTACTAATCCAAATATCTCAGACAGAGTTGTGGGAGATAGGGAAATAGCAGTACTCCCGATATTGCATGTCAAGGTATCATCCTCAGAAGCAGTAGATGTATACACCCATTCTCTGATTTCTGTCGCATGTAGTTTAATTCTTCGGGTCATAAAGTCCTTTAGATTAAGTTCTTCTAGCAATTCCAAGATATAAAGAAAGATGGGGTTAGAATGTTGAAACAAATCGAAGTCCATATCGAAACCAGTATCAAACTTCATTGCGGCGAGGGTGCTTGCTGGAATCGCCATTGATGACCTACAAGAAAATCACAGAGAAAAACGGCGATCAAGAGCAAAAGAACTGAAAGCGCGGGACGGAGGTCGAAGAAAACCTAGATATAAGATTTTCAGAATATGAATCGACAATCTCCATTCCACGAAAAAGAAAAATTCTTCGAACTGAGCTCGACGAAATAAATTATAGACAGATAATTCGTCGATCTCATCCAGAAGAATCGAAAACAGTTCGTCGAACTCCATTCGACGAAACGTCTTCTGAAGCAAAGTTCGTCGATCTCCGGTCGACGAAAATTATTTCCACACAGAGAATTTGTCGATCTCCGTTCGACGAGAATCTCTCAAACTTTCCCTAATTCGTAGAACTTCGTTCGACGAACTCTGGAAAATTCGTCGAATGCAGACAGAAGTTAATTTAACTCTTCTCCATTAATCATTCCCAGTTGATTTATAAAGAACAGATGAGTTTTCTCATCCAAGGGCTTGGTGAATATGTCTGCTCTCTGTAAATCAGTAGGAATATGGATTAAGTTAATTTTCTTTTTGTCTACATTATCTTTAATGAAATGATGTCTTATTTCAATATGTTTAGTCCTAGAATGATGAACTGGATTCTGTGCTATAGCAATAGCACTAGTATTATCACAAAATAATATTGAATTATTTAAGTTGACACCATAGTCTAGGAGTTGATTTTGTATCCATAGCATTTGTGAACAGCAGCTGCCAGCAGTCATGTATTCTGCTTCTGCAGTTGATGTAGACACAGATGTCTGCTTTTTACAAAACCAGGAGACAAGTCTCATACCAAGGAACAGACAAGTTCTAGAGGTACTTTTCCTGTCCACTCTACATCTAGCATAATCAGCATCTGAGTATCAAGTTAACTCAAATTCTGACTCTACAGGATACCAGAGTCCTAGATTAGGACAACTCTTTATATATCTCAAAATTCTTTTTATGAAAATAAGGTGAGATTCTTTAGGGTTCACTTGGAACCTAGCACAAAGACATGTGGCAAATATTATATCAGGTCTGCTAGCTGTTAGGTATAATTGGGATCCAACAATTGCCCTATAATATTTCTGATCTACAGGTTTCTCTGCTGCATCAGAATCCACAACAACATTTGTAGCCATAGGGGTTTTCATTCCGGAAGCATCACCCATCCCAAACTTCTTAATAAGCTCTTTAGCATACTTAGCTTGGGAGAGGAAGATATCATCAGGGAGCTGCTTCACTTGGAGACCAAGGAAGTAGGAAATCTTACCCATGCTACTCATCTCAAATTTAGAATGCATGAGGTCAGCAAACCTCTTGCACAATTTGGGATCAGTAGACCCAAAAATAATGTCATCCACATATATTTGTACTAACAATATTTGATCCTTATGATGTCTAGTGAAAAGAGTTTTATCTATGGTTCCTCTTGTAAATTTATGCTTTAAAAGAAAACTTGCTAAGGTCTCATACCAAGCTCTTGGAGCTTGCTTTAAACCATAGAGAGCTTGAAAGTCCACCTAGTGTCGGCAAAGTGCACCTATGGGGGGGAATAGGTGACGTGTAGCGCTTTTGCTAAATTTACGAATGTACCTGCACAATAAAAATAAAAGGCACAGCACACAGAATACACAGGCAATTTATAGTGGTTCCCCAACTTGGGTACATCCACTTTCCCCCTTCGACCTATCTCCCAACAAGGGACGACTCGGTCACTTCTCCAACAGGATTGAAATCCAATCCCTGCACTATCGGAAGGAACCCTTCCACACGTGAGAGTCAACACTCCCACAAAACGGGTTGCACCCAACCCTTACAACACGGAACAATCGTTCCTTTACAACAAAAGTAAATATAGAATGTACACGAGATACAAACTTCGTTTGGAGACTTCGGTGTTCCTCTTCGTTCGACGACGTGTTCGTGAAGTCAACGAAGAGTCTACAACCTTGGTCTCTCTTGGAGAGGATCTCCCCGGAACCGGCGGCGGCAACACGAGCGGCGGCTAGCTTCGGGATCGGCGGCTATGATGATGAGCGGCTGCTGAACTTGGAGATCCAAACTTCGTAGCGAAGCTAGCTTGGTCTTCCAACGGTCACACGAGGATCGGTCATCTCGATCGATTCGGACGGGGGAGTTTTTCCCGGTCAACAAATCGAGAGACAAGAGATCTCTGGATAGACACGTGAGACTCAAGCTTTGCTAAGCTTCTGTCGCCGGAGATCACGAAGGATTCCCGATTGTTGACGGCGACCAACTTGCCCGAGCGCGACGGCGGCGGCGGAGTGGAATCGCGATTTTAGGGTTACGTCGCGGCTCGGTTTCTGATTCTCTCTGTGTTACTGTTCAAAATACCCGAATATATATACTGTAGATAACTCCAATATGACCGTTTGTGGGACCCACAATAGAAATCCCTAAATCCCGGTCCAGAAAATTGACAACTGCAGAATCCGGTTCAGGAACATCCCGAGAAATTGCTAAGTGAAAATCGGCGAGAATCGCTGGTGATTCTCGACGAATCGGCGAGAATCACCAAGTGATTCTCGACGATTCGTCGAGAATCGCTAGTGATTCTCGCCGAATCACTTATTGATTCTCAGCGATTTTCACTTGGTATTCATGAGCTGCTTAACCACAGGTTCGGCGAAAATCACTAGTGATTCTCGCCGAATCTTACTTGGCACCGTTTTGAGGTAGCCAGAAGGGGTCGGCGAGAATCACTAATGATTCTCGTCGATTCGGCGAGAATCACTAGTGATTCTCGCCGAATCGGCGAGAATCACTTGGTGATTCTCGTCGAATTTTCCTTGGACGATTTTTCGTCTTCCACCCAAGAGCTGCTCCTTGACCCATCCATGCTCCTTGTCTTCTCTTGCATATGAACGGCCCTGTACTTGAAAGTAAGTGCACTCCAATAGAGAGAGTACACGTAGGCCAACACACTGATCTGCTCAACGAGGGATTACGTCTTGCAGACCCGTGTATATTGACCTACTGCACCCTGACATTGGTGTGTACTTAGCATGGAGGAGCTGTAAGTACAACTTAAGATGTTTCATCAAATACATTGTGAATTCATCTTAGCTTGACAGGTGGCTTCCTCAAATCCAGGTAATTGTGGATACAATACCCAACAATCTCCCCCTATTTGACGAAGCCAAAACCCTACTAGCTAAGATGAATAACACCTATCAAATAATAAACATAGCATTCAGAAATTAAACATGCAGCACAAGAGAATATATGCAACCAGATCAGGACTTGAGTCATTCACAAATTCAAATATATATACCAATATATATATATACACATATAATCTCAGAATTGTTCATATGATAACAATAATCATTAAATGTTCTTAAGACAAAGTGACAAGCTATAAGTTATTGACTATTTTTCCTTAGCTAAGTCACCCTTAGGATTTTGAGCCAAGTACTTCTTGCTTTGCCTCTCCATGTATTCTTTGGGCTTTGGGTAATACCTAGGAGGAGGAACTTTATCTGCATCCT
Source organism: Platanthera guangdongensis (assembly GCA_039583875.1). Classification (NCBI taxonomy): domain Eukaryota; kingdom Viridiplantae; phylum Streptophyta; class Magnoliopsida; order Asparagales; family Orchidaceae; genus Platanthera; species Platanthera guangdongensis. Next base: position 101,923,521 of record CM077149.1, read on the forward strand.
TGTTGTTTCTGAAAAAGATGTTGTGTTTCGCTTCAAACGTTTTGTGCGTTTCCCACTCATACTGGCTATATACTTCGTTTCGATTGATCTCTCCTCTTTCTTGCAGCCAGAAGGTGTCTAAGATGATGTTCCTTGAAACTGGACTCCACCTTTCGTTTCGTACATCCTCATCACTCATTCGAGTTCTCTTTTCAGCCTGTGTCTCCTTGGAGATCCCTTCTTGAGCTTTTCTCTTTCCACTGGCTTTTGTTAAAGCCTCTTGGTCAAACATGCTCCTCAGTTTAGCTTTGGAGAGAGCCCTAGTATCAGCTTCATTTGTGGGAACATCTGCAGCACTTGCACTTATTCCTTCAGCAGCACCTACTCCCTCAGCGGCCGTAGATGTCTCAGGAACATGAGTACCTGCAGGATTGTCAGGCAGAACGATGCCTAACGTACCTAACGCCTGTTAGAGCATCCACCAGCAGCTCTCATAGACATATTTGCTTGATTGTGCGAAGTTTGTGCTCATGCTTTCTTGAAGCTCGGCCAACTTAGCTATATACTCTTTCTCCCCCTTTTTAGCTTCGACAGCGATGCAGTTGGCATAGGAATGTAGGGAGTCATCAATATGCTTCGTGGTCTTGGAGAATTCAGAGACCAAGGCCTGCTGATTGGTGTTAAGAGTGACCATATTACCGTCAAACTTTTGAATGTTGTTGGCGACAACATGTGCATTCTGATTTACGACAGCAAGAGTATCAGTGTTCTTTTTCAATCCGGCCATAAGGAGTGTGACAGCTTCGCCGGCCGCGGTATACTTTTCTTCGAATTTCTTCTCCATCACGTCCAGTTTATGGTTGATTTCCACCATATTCTTGAGCATCAGATTTTCAGAAGTCTTAATCCTTTTCAGCAGTTTATTCTGAGCGTTAGCAAAGGAGTCTTTGAGTTCATTCACAATTCCCTGAATGACATTTACTGTGTGAGTGGCTAGCTCATCTCGTAACGGAATAGTCGCAGGCACTTCGTCGCCTTGCTCTTCAGCAGACGCATCTATAGAGCTGGATACAATCACAGTCTCTAATGGAGGAATGCTGGCAGCCTCTTTAGATGTTTCATTCTCCCCCTCCACTGGTGCAGGCTTGTCAGATAGAGGTTCAACAGGATCCGGAGCCTCAAATACTTCATGTCCCTTGTGCCCTTCATCTTCTTCGTCATCATCCATGAACTCATCTTCATCAGCAGCCTCTTCCAATTTTTTGTCAGCGGGCTCCAATACAGTGTCACTTTCTTCTTGAATTTCGGCCACCGCATCCCTGGCCACCTGGGAGATGTCAGATACTACATCGGTATGCGAGGGTAGAGGCTCCCCCTCGATTCCTACAGACAGGGTATCAGGAACTTCACTGGGGTTGACTGCTGGAGATACTCCCTATTGTTCTTCCACTGCAGTCTGCCCAATACGCCTCTCCCATCGATCAAACACACTTGAGTCCATCTTCTTCAGGTAGTGGAGAGGGACACCTTTACTCATGTCGAATTTGTCTCCATTTAGCTGGTTTAGATATAGACTTAAGATGCGGCCAAAACTTGGAGAGCCCAAGGTGTCCTTGATCTTCTCGAACAGCAACTCCCCCCAGTTAAACCTCTTGCGGCAGACGACGGCTATCAGGATCTTGAACATATCCCCTGAGATATGGTCATGAGAGCCTGGCTTGCAGATGAGCACCTTTCCAATAATGTCGGACAGGAGCTTCCCTTCTTCATTCATCTCTTTTCTCTTTATTGACCGAGTTCCCCGTGGGAGACCGCAGAATAAGAGAGTTCTGGTTTTGTCCTCGTCCTCCAGATAGTCCTCATGCTCCGAGCTAGAAAGCTGCAGGTAGTGAGTCAGCTTGCTGGCAGACAGCTTGACCTTTGTCCCAGCCACCTTGCTTTTGATTACGGAGTCGCCATTTCGGAGTCTTGCGTTAGCGAAGAACTCCAGCACCTCTTTGTCCAGGATTTTGCAAGGGTGCTCCAGGACGAATGTTAGCCCAGCCTCTTCCAACATCAGAATGATGTTGCGGAATTCGTCCGAGGCGTGAGAGAACCCAATCCGAACAAGCTCGCAACCAGTGACCAACCCAGCTGTTGTCCTTGGGGCCATTGCAGATCTAAGGGCTTATACGGAAGTGAGTTGGTGAGCTTCCTGCGAGAACTCTTCCTCGAGCGTCCTTTGGGAAGACCTTCGGTGGATAGGAGAGTTTCCTGCGGGGTTCGGCCTTGCTAGAACCTTGCGAGAACCTTCTCGATTTGACGATGGACCTTGCACGAACCTTGCGGTCACAGAGACACTTTGCGATTTGACGAGAAACTTGCGAGAACTTACGGGAAGAAGATGGAGAGCCAGATTCGTGTAGTGATGAGCTTCCTGCAAGGGTCGGCGGGAATCAACGGGAGTTTGCGAAGGTGGTGCGACGTGCTTCCTGCGGGTCTCTGCGAGTCGGCGGGAGAGCTCCTGTGGGTTTCGGCAAGTCTGCGGGTTTCGGCGAGTCGGCGGAAGACCTCTTGCGGGATATCTGCTGCGACGTGAGGCGGGATTCGTGAAGAAGGCGAAGGGTCGGCGTGATTTGTCTAATTCGGCGAGATTTCAAGTATATAATGGGTCGGCGGGATTTGTCTAATTCGAAATTGAGAGGTTTCTTGACTAGGAATTTTCACGTTGAGACGCATTGCAACATTTTTGAATTCTTCTGATGTCAAGTCAATATAAAAAATGATAAATACATGTATATTTTAAAGTCAATCTATTTGGATTTGAATGAGGCTTTTCCAAAAACTTTTTGATGTCAATTGTGAGTTGTCGAGATTCACGATGACATATCTTCGTTAACTCTTTATTGATGTATAAAGGTTTGCATGCATCGAGTTAACCTATCCTTAGAGGGGCCCACATACATGTATAAGCATAAGTATAAATATACACATGGATAGAAATATATATATATATTTTTTAAATGAGGATGGAATATGACACAAGTCCTTGAACTGATCAAGATTACCTGGGATTTTGAGAGTCATCGTCTTAGTCCCACATGTAGAACACATTAGAGGCTCAATGTGAGTATGCTCAAACAGATATCACATCTGTTATTGCAGACGCTTGTTCCAATGTAATCTTGAGCCACCTACTGTCTAGGTCCCATTATATTCACGGGAACCTAGACTACCCTGCAAAGAAGAATTACTTTACCTTAGGAACCCAAATCATATTGGGTCCTAGGTTCCTGTTAGCATAAGCACGCAACTGCCTTCCTTCAGAAAACCTGTCTGGAAGACTACCTCTGTCCCGAGAATGTGGATAAGCCCTTGCCGTGGGCACAGAGGGGTTGTGCCAACAGTCGATGGCAAAGTGTCCCACTTTGCCACAGCACCAACATGGGTGAATGTTGTATCGCCGTTTCCGACCTGATCTCATGACTGATGTAGTCACGGTCCTAGGTCTAAATGGGATAGGACATGATCTTGTCACAAAAATTCCTCTTCCATCGTGACACGTGGAAGGGTGGAAAAAATGCATGTTGTGAGCGTTATGAGGCCGGGAAGGTGGTGCCATTCTTTCAGGCATCTCCCTTACAGAGGCCCCATGGAACCTGACATCATGACTTCTATCCTCTCTATCCCGTGTCCTCGAGTGGTGAGAAGTCTTCTGTGAGCTGGGACATGCAGATCCACACTGTGTTGAGGCAGTGGCAGTGAATACGAAGGGCTCAGAGTGAGCCTTAGGTATTCTCTCGTGGGTGGCCACGCCGGCCCTTGCACTCCGGGTGTCTCCACATGGGGACAGATCACCCTTGCAGTGACCACGACTATGCCTGTGGTCATACCTGAAGGCATGATGAGTTGCCTTCCTGCTTGGAGTGGGGGGTCGGAATACCGTTTCCCCATTTCTCCACGAATTGATAATCCGGGAGATCCACCCGTTTTCTTGCTTTCTCTTAATGGCATCAACCTTGGAGAGTTTGATACTATTCTTTTCTCATTCTCCAGACTACTCTCTAGAGCTGAGATCTTAGAGTCCTTGGCCTTGTTGGATGCCAATTGGAGAACCAACAAGACCTTCAGTCGAGCAATCTCTTGAGTTTGCTCCTCAGCAAGTAGATTGCTTGACTGAAGGGCTCTCTTCAGGGAATCAGCATTTTCTGAAGGAGGGCAGTTCCTGTCTTCAGAAATTTCAAGAGATACGGGGCAGGATGAAGAAGTTACCTGCACTTCTGTGTTATTGTCGTTAGATCCAGTGACTATTGTTTCATCCACATCAGAGCTGCTTTCCTTACTATCCTCTTCAGTCTCTGACACGGACACTGGAGCTCTGATGCAGTCCGAGGGATCCTTGCCTTCATCTTCAGAAGTGAGGACCCCCACATACGCTTCATCCTCTGATTGACAGCATATTCCAGCTTTCTCTGACCCCCCCATCAGCTCAGAGATCATCATCCACAGAGATTTAGCCGTTCTACATTTTTCCAATCTAGAGCGAGAGGCTCCAGACCAGATATCCATGATAATTTGACGAATCCTCTCGTCCAAGTGAAATAGTGATAGTTCCGTCTCTGACATCTCAGCAATGCCCATGGGCACTTGGATCCCAGAGTCGGAGTTCTTCATTGGAATAAACGGACCCTCTTCCAGGATGAAGGATGCTCGAGGATCGATAGCATCAAGGTGAAATGACACTCTCATTCTCCAGATGGGATAATAATCCTTTGTGCATGCGGGGAGTTTGAGTGGCGGTATCTCATAATCCAGATCCATGCTTCTGACACTGGTGGCAGGATTCTACTCAAGATGTTAACCTTTTTGAAGAGTAACCTGCCTCTGATACCACTTGAAAGTCCACCTAGTGTCGGCAAAGTGCACCTATGGGGGGGGAATAGGTGACGTGTAGCGCTTTTGCTAAATTTACGAATGTACCTGCACAATAAAAATAAAAGGCACAGCACACAGAATACACAGGCAATTTATAGTGGTTCCCCAACTTGGGTACATCCACTTTTCCCCTTCGACCTATCTCCCAACAAGGGACGACTCGGTCACTTCTCCAACAGGATTGAAATCCAATCCCTGCACTATCGGAAGGAACCCTTCCACACGTGAGAGTCAACACTCCCATAAAACGGGTTGCACCCAACCCTTACAACACGGAACAATCGTTCCTTTACAACAAAAGTAAATATAGAATGTACACGAGATACAAGCTTCGTTTGGAGACTTCGGTGTTCCTCTTCGTTCGACGACGTGTTCGTGAAGTCAACGAAGAGTCTACAACCTTGGTCTCTCTTGGAGAGGATCTCCCCGGAACCGGCGGCGACAACACGAGCGGCGGCTAGCTTCGGGATCGGCGGCTATGATGATGAGCGGATGCTGAACTTGGAGATCCAAACTTCGTAGCGAAGCTAGCTTGGTCTTCCAACGGTCACACGAGGATCGGTCGTCTCGATCGATTCGGACGGGGGAGTTTTTCCCGGTCAACAAATCGAGAGACAAGAGATCTCTGGATAGACACGTGAGACTTAAGCTTTGCTAAGCTTCTGTCGCCGGAGATCACGAAGGATTCCCGATTGTTGACGGCGACCAACTTGCCCGAGCGCGACGGCGGCGGCGGAGTGGAATCGCGATTTTAGGGTTACGTCGCGGCTCGGTTTTTGATTCTCTCTGTGTTACTGTTCAAAATACCCAAATATATATACTGTAGATAACTCCAATATGACCGTTTGTGGGACCCACAATAGAAATCCCTAAATCCCGGTCCAGAAAATTGACAACTGCAGAATCTGGTTCAGGAACATCCCGAGAAATCGCTAAGTGAAAATCGGCGAGAATCGCTGGTGATTCTCGACGAATCGGCGAGAATCACTGATTCTCGCCGAATCACTTATTGATTCTCAGCGATTTTCACTTGGTATTCATGAGCTGCTTAACCACAGGTTCGGCGAGAATCACTAGTGATTCTCGCCGAATCTTACTTGGCACCGTTTTGAGGTAGCCAGAAGGGGCCGGCGAGAATCACTAATGATTCTCGTCGATTCGGCGAGAATCACTAGTGATTCTCGCCGAATCGGCGAGAATCACTTGGTGATTCTCGTCGAATTTTCCTTGGACGAATTTTCGTCTTCCACCCAGGAGCTGCTCCTTGACCCATCCATGCTCCTTGTCTTCTCTTGCATATGAACGGCCCTGTACTTGAAAGTAAGTGCACTCCAATAGAGAGAGTACACGTAGGCCAACACACTAATCTGCTCAACGAGGGATTACGTCTTGCAGACCCGTGTATATTGACCTACTGCACCCTGACATTGGTGTGCACTTAGCATGGAGGAGCTGTAAGTACAACTTAAGATGTTTCATCAAATACATTGTGAATTCATCTTAGCTTGACAGGTGGCTTCCTCAAATCCAAGTAATTGTGGATACAATACCCAACAGAGCTTTATGTAATTTAAATACAAAAAAGGGTTGAGTTGGAGAGATAAAACCTAGAGGTTGTTCTACATAAACCTCTTCTTGAAGTACTCCATTCAGAAATGCACGCTTGACATCCATTTGGAACACCTTGAATCTCTTGTGAGCTGCATAGGCAAGGAATATCCTAATGGCCTCTAACCTTGCAACAGGGGCAATGGTTTGGTCATAATCAATTCCTTCCTCTTGCCTGTAGCCTTGAGCAACAAGCCTAGCCTTGTTTCTCACTATGTTCCCTTGAGCATCCAACTTGTTCCTGTAGACCCATTTGGTTCCAATAACTGGGTAGTTGTGGGGTCTTGGAACCAAATCCCAAACTCTACATCTCTCAAACTGATTTAGTTCCTCTTGCATTGCAATGATCCAGTGGGGATCTTGCTCTGCTTCATGAATGGTGAGAGGTTCAATTTGAGAGAGAAAACAGGCATGCATCAAGTCTTGGTTGAGTTGATGCCTTGTCTGTACACCTGCTGAAATGTCTCCAATCACTTGAGATCTGGGGTGATCTCTAAGTGTGACAAGATCAGCTGGTGGATTTGGTTGAGCAACAACTTCTATAATTAATTCCTCTTGAGGAATAGTACTAGTTGTTGAGGGAAGTTCAGCCACTTCCACTTGGATTTCTTCTTCACTATCTTCTGCAACCTGTGGAGTAGGATGAGTTGATACCTCTTGGGTAAGGTTTAGTCCATAAATAGACTCACACAGTTGTGGAACCTGCAAAAGGCTTTTGGTAGAAATCTCTTTCTCCTTATAAGACATGTTAGCATCATCAAAAGATACATGAACAGACTCTTCAATTTTAAGGGTGGATTTATTAAAAATCCTATAGGCCTTGCTTACTTGGGAATATCCTAGAAAAATCCCTTCTTCAGCCTTAGCCTCAAACTTTCTAATGTATCTTTTGTTATTTGTGTGAATATAACAAATACAACCAAAAACTTTAAAGTATGTGATTTTAGGTTTCTTCCCTTTAAGTAATTCATAGGGGGTCCTATTTTTCAGTTTATGTATAAGACTTCTATTCAGGATATAGTTGGTAGTATTTACAGCTTCTGCCCAAAAGGATAGAGGCATGTAAGCATCTGCCAATAATGTACCTGCAGATTCAATGAGTGTCCTATTTTTCCTTTCAGCAACCCCATTTTGTTGGGGAGTTCTAGGAGCTGAGAAGCACTGCCTGATACTTTCCTTCTCACAGAACTCATGCATAAGAAGAGACTCAAAATCTGTGCCATGATAACTTCTGATCAATGCAACATGAATAGAGAACTCAATCTGTATGGTCCTGAGAAAATCTGTAAGAACTTTGAATGTATCTGACTTAGCTCTTAGAAAGGCTACCCAACTGAATCTAGAGAAGTCATCAACAATCACTAAAGTATAAGACTTTCCTCCTAGGCTTTGTACTGCAATGGGTCCAAATAGATCCATATGAAGCAAATACAATATCCTAGGTGAATCACTTTTATTAATGGATTTAAAACTAGTTTTGGTTTGCTTGCCTAACTGGCAAGCCCTGCATAGGGTTTCCTTCTTGTAGGGGCCATAAGGTAGGCCTCTAACAAGGTTGTTTTTAGATAACCTAGATATATTCTTAAGATTTACATGTCCTAATCTTTTATGTCATAACTCATTTCGATTACTAGTAACATTCAGTAAGCAGATATCAGTTGTGGCAGAAATAAAATCTACTAAATATATGTTGTCTTGTCTAAGTCCAATTAAAACAGTTTTGTTTTTATTATCAATAATAGAACAGGAAGTAGAGGTAAAATGTACCTGATAACCTTCATCACATAATTGACTTATGAATATAAGGTTATGTTTAAGTTCTCTTACATAAGTTATGAAAGTGCAGGTTAGATCTGATATACTCTAAAGGGGGGGGGTGAATAGAGTATGGTGCTTGCTAGAAACTTTTTACAACTCTTGTTATATTCCTAAGTGAATAGGGAAGCAAATAAGATAAAGCAAACACAGCAACTAACTAAACACAGAGCAATCACAGATCACAGCCAGAAAACAAAAGAAAATAAGCAACCAAATGACACAAGGAGCTATAGTGGTTCCCCAACCAATCTGGGTACATCCACTCTTCTACCACCCTAGGTAGGAATCCACTACAGGATGAGTTGATCAGGTGTTCTGAGCACCAATGGGTTTTGATCAGGTCCCCAAAAACCAAACCCTCAAGTCTTTTGGAAGGAGACTTGCAATCAGAATAATTTTGAAGGGATTTAAAACCCTGTACAGGAATTGGAGAGAGGGTGATAGTGTCTTCTCTGTCAACAGTCAGAGAGAAGACTTGTGGATTGATTGTAGCAGCTCTTGCTCCCCCCGAGGTCTTGAGTTGGTCAGGAATGCTGGAGCACTGCTTCAGGGTGTTAGGCCTTCAATGACCTAGAATGCCTGGACCAGAACTACTTCAGGAACTTCTTTGACAGATTGATTGATTGTTGTCCTTTGAAGTTATCCTGTGAATAGAGAGAAGAAGACTCTTGATTGAATTTAGTTGTTCTTCTTCTTCTTCTTGAGAGAGTTCTCTAGTCAAGGCTGATTGTAGTCAAGAACTTTAGATTTTCGAAATGTTTGTTCTTCTGCAACTTCAGAGTATTTTCTGTACTATAATTCTTGAACTCTATCACTGCTTTATACTGTTCTCTTCATGTGTGTCTGTGTATATCTGACTGAGGAATATTCAAACTTTTGAATGTCGAGCAGTAATTACAGTCGGCCTTGGAAAGAATCAGCAATCAATGACTTTCCTAACCGTCACATGGAAAAACGGCATGTAATCGTCCATAGTCAATGCGCGTTCTAACGGTAACATTCCGAGAAGATCTGACATTAAATGTTCAGGAATCAGCGCCAAGAAATGGGACGGGAACCTTGAAGAAAACCTAATCTGGATTTGTCGAACACAATTCGTCGAACTGCACTTGTGTTCGTCGAGCTGAGCTTGAGTTCGTCGAGCTGAGCTTGAGAGAGTTCGTCGATCAGACAATCTTCATTCATCTAACAGACATTCTTCATTCGTCGAGCTGACAATCAAATTTGTCGAGCAGAGAATAGTTCTGGACTTAGACAAAATATCCTGCATCTGCTGAAATGTTGTGTCGACATAAGTTGGTGTCGACAGATTGATCTTGGTGTCGACACAAATCCTCTGGTGTCGACATAAGCTGGTGTTGACTGAAATCCTGGTGCCGACACAAGTTGACTGGTGTCGACACAAACCCTAAGTGTCGACACAAAATCTCTGAGTCCAGAAATCGTCGAGTAGAGATTATCATTCGTCGACCTGAGAAGCTGACTTCGTCGACCTGAGAAGCTGTGAACTTGAGGTCCAAGTTCGTCGAGCTCAGAATATAATTCGTCGACCGAAGCTTGAAACTGGACTTAGAAAAATTTGAAGTTCTCCTGACTTTGGCTTGATGTAGATCCTGAGTTTTCGTCGAACAGAGAACCCAGATCGTCTAGCTCAGCACTAAGAAATGTCTCAAGATCGTCGAGCGCAGAACTCCTTTCGTCGAGCGGAGTTCGACGAACGTCAAACTCACTTTACTTAGTCTTGAAAACTTGTGAGTCTGGAGTCTCTGAGGGTCTTGTTGAAAGCTGGTCCACCTAGAGGTGAGCCTAAGGACTTAACCTAGACTCTAGGACACAAATTGACCCTGGCTATACATGATGGGTCACATCCTAAGTCAGTGAACCTAGCCCAAATCAACTAGGGATCCAACAATCTCCCCCCTTTTGGGTGAGGTCACTAACAGAGACTCAAGAAAGAAAAACAAAGTAAGAAAAGAGATATATCTGGAAAAGAATTATAACACATACAACAGATATATATATACACACATCTTTGTTTAACAGATAGCACAGTTTAAAGACAAATAACAGACAAAAATTAAAACAATAAGAAAATTACTTCTTTGGCTTCTTCTGCTGAGGTTTGTCTTCTGCTTTCTTTTCTCCTGCTTCTTGAAAATGATTTCTCTGTTAGGATTTTGAGCTTGAGCCACTGTCATGGTCAAATCAGCTGCCCCAATAATTTTCAATGATGTAGCCCTGAGGACAATTGCTTCTGGATGAAGTTTCATATAATCATCAACATTAAATAGTTTGTTTCCTTTGTCAAATCTTTTCAGCTCTTCCTTTCTATACTTTGACATAGTTGAAAGACCAGAAATATCGTTTCCTTTTGCTTTAGCTTTATTTATCAATGATAGACCAATCAGCTCTTGGTATCTAGCCATTATTGCTGTATTTGCAGTCTCTGGATCTTCAAAAGGAATTGGAGGAGAGAGAGAGGTCTTTTGGGGCTTTCAGCTTTATGAGCTTCAGAACTTTGTTATTGCTGCTGCTGCTTATGCTATTGACTTCCTGAGGAGGATGGCCTCTACTGGCTGCTTCCAGAAGATCTCCCTGACTGTCTTTGATAAGTTTGCATTGGGGCAGATCTCTGGGAGCTAGAGCCACTGGCACCAGCTGCTGGAGGAGGAGGAGGAGGACCTTTCCTGTATCTGTGTACTGGAGGAGGGGAGTATCTCCTGCTTCTCTTTCTATCTTTCTGCTAGTTTTTGGAGAGCCACATCCATGCTGGCATTCCATTATATGGAGTCACATTGTGCAGAATATAGTAGGGAGTGTCTGCAGTGGGATTTGGCTTGGGAGGAGGAGCAGCCTTTCTCTTTTTTGCCAACAATCTCTTTTTCCTAATAGCTGCATCCTCATCAGAATCAATATCATCATCACCAGATTCTGAATCCTGAGGGGTATCATACAATGCATCCAAAGCTTTTAAAGCTTTATCAGAAGCAACAGACTTTGCTGGAGGAGGGGCAGAAGGTTCAGGAATAAGAGTTTCAGCAACAAGAGAAGAATTATCTGTACAAGATTCAGAAACAAAAGAGACAGAGCTATCAGCTACTGTCTTATTCTCTTCTTCAATGTCTGCCTGAATAAGCTCATCTAGAGTAGGCATAGGAGAGTCATCCATAATAAAATCCGGTGCTGAGACTGGCACTGATGTATCTTCTGGAATGACTTTTGAGCTAGAGGCAGAGAGAGCAAAATTGTCACAGAGTTGCTTGGCAACTGCTGGACTAGCCGGAGAGGTATATGGTACCATAGCCAAATAAGGCTTAGAGAAATCTGCTGGAGGGAATTTCATATGTACAGTGTCAAAACTTCTCAACAAAATTGATAAATTCACTGTGGGATTTAAATAGAAATCACCAACAGGAGTTATTTGAGCAATTGACTCATCCAAATCAATGCCAGTATTCATAAATTGAATTAACTCAGACATCTCAGCATCAAAGTCTGTCAAAATTGGTGTATCCTTATCTGAATCTGAATCTGCTGGAGAGGGAACTGCTGTGACTGTTGCTGCTGCTGCTGTTGTATCTGCATCTGCTGGAGAGGGAACTGCTGTGACTGCTGCTGCTGTATCTGCATCTGCTGCAACTTCATCACAAAGCATCTCCCCCTGCCTGGATTTAGGAATACCTGGAGCCAGGACCCTAGATGAAGAGGGGACAGCAGATAGAAGAGAGATCTGAACAGATAAGGAAGTAATGGAGGTCACAAGAGGTGTAATGGCCTCTTGGATCAAGGATTTGATGAGAGGTGTGAGCAAAGGAATGAGGGTAGATGGATCAAATGTGGAAGGGGAAGGGGATGGAATGGGAGGAGGAATAATAGATGGAGGGGGTCATCTTGCATGATTGCATCTGATGGTATATTATAAGATGGGATGGTGGATAAGTGTGGGGGAAGAGGAGACTGTGGAGGTGTAGGAATAGGAATGTCCTGAGGGGAATCTGGAGTGGGTTGATGATCAACTTGCAAGGGGGAAGATGGAGGTGGAGATGGAATGTTTGTCAGGTCAAGTGGTGGAGATGAAGGAGGGGTAGGTACATGAAGAGGCTTCTTTGGAGGAAGAGGTGCTGGAATAGATGGTTGAGATGGAGGAACCTCTTCAGCAGGGTGGAGAGCGGCCTTTACAACCCTTGTGCTCTCAGAAGTTTGGAGGGAGGAGGAAGAAGCCTTTGAGGGCTTGGAGATGGTCCTCTCCCACCTGCCAAACAGAGCGCAAGTGAGGCGCTTGCTGGCATTTATGAAGATGGTCGGGGAGACCATACATTTAGCAGCCTTCGCTTGAAGAAATATGCCCAAAATTCTGCCAAAGCAGACTTCCTTCTTGTTGTTCTTCTTTTTAATCAATTCAAAGAACACCTTACTCCAATCAACATGTCGCTTATTCACTACTGCACACATTATTAGAAATTGGTGACGGGTAATATAGTCATGAGCAGAGTGCTTGGCCATCAGAATCTTTCCCGTAATATCTGCCAGAAATTAGTAGGCGGCGGATAATTGCTTTTTCAACAACTTATTAAGGTTGTTCCCAGAGAAACCCATTAGTTTCAGCATATCATTGAATTCCTCAGAATCCATTTCCAGATTGTCTTCTCCGTTCACTAATCCAAATACTTCAGTGAGAACTGCGGGAGAGAGGTAAACAACAGTGTTCCCTATATTATCGGTCAAAACATCTTCTTCAAAAACTATAGATGTATATACCCATTCTCGTATTTCCGTTCCATGAAGTCTAATGCGCCTGGTCATGAAATCCTTTAAACTTAGTTCTTCCAGTAGTTCCAAGATGTAAAGGAAGATGGGGTCAGAGTGTCGAAACGACTCAAAGTCCATGTCGAATCCAGCGTCAAACTTCATTGCAACCAGAGCACCTGAGGGAATCGCCATTGATGTCCTGCAAGGAAAACACGGAGAGAAACGGCAATCAAGAGCAAAGGAACTAAAAGAGCGAGACGGAGCTCGAAGAAAACCTAGATATAAGATTTACAGAATATGAATCGACAAACTCTGTTCCACGAAAAAGAAAAATTCTTCGAACTGAGCTCGATGAAATAAATTATAGATAGATGATTCGTCGATCTCATCCAGAAGAATCAAAAACAGTTCGTCGAACTCCATTCGACGAAATGTCTTCTTGAAGCAAAGTTCGTCGATCTCTGGTCGACGAAAATTGTTTCCTCACACAGAGAATTCGTCGATCTCCATTCGACGAGAATCTCTCAAACTTTCCCTAATTCGTCGAACTCCGTTCGACGAACTCTGGAAAATTCGTCGAATGCAGACAGAAACTAGGTTAACTCTTCTCCATCAATCATTCTCAGTTGATTTATAAGGAACAGATGGGTTTTCTCATCCAATTGATTGGTGAAAATATCTGGTCTCTGTAGATCAGTAGGAATGTGGATCAAGTTAATTTTCTTTTTGTCCACATTATCTCTAATGAAATGATGTCTAATTTCAATATGTTTGGTCCTAGAATGGTGAACTGGATTCTGTGTTATAGCAATAGCACTAGTATTATCACAAAATAATGTTGAATTATTTAAGTTGACACCATATTCTAAGAGTTGGGTTTGTATCCATAGCATTTGTGAACAGCAACTACCAGCAACCATGTATTCTGCTTCTGCAGTTGATATAGACACAAATGTCTGCTTTTTACAAAACCAGGAGATAAGTCTCATACCAAGGAACTGGCATGTTCCAGAGGTACTTTTCCTGTCCACTCTACATCCAGCATAGTCAGCATCTGAGTATGCAGTTAACTCAAACTCTGACTCTGCAGGATACCAGAGTCCTAGACTAGGCCAACTCTTTATATATCTCAAAATTCTTTTTAGGAAAATAAGGTGAGATTATTTAGGGTTCACTTGGAACCTAGCACAAAGGCATGTGACAAATATTATGTCAGGTCTGCTAGCTGTTAGGTATAATAGGGATCCAACAATTGCCATATAATTTTTCTGATCTACAGGTTTCCCTGCTGCATCAGAATCCACAACAGCATTTGTAGCCATAGGGGTTTTCATCCATGAAGCATCACCCATCCCAAACTTTTTGATAAGCTCTTTAGCATACTTAGCTTGGGAGAGGACGATACCATCTGGGAGCTGCTTCACTTGGAGACCAAGGAAGTAGGAAAACTCACCCATGCTACTCATCTCAAATTCTGAATGCATGAGGTCACCAAATCTCTTGCACAATTTGGGATCAGTAGACCCAAAAATAATGTCATTCACATATATTTGTACTAACAATATTTGGTCCTTATGATGTTTAGTGAAAAGTGCTTTATCTATGGTTCCTCTTGTAAATTTATCCTCTAAAAGAAAGCTTGCTAGGGTCTCATACCAAGCTCTTGGAGCTTACTTTAAACCATAGAGAGCTTTATGCAATTTAAAAACAAAAGAGGGTTGAGTTGGAGAGATAAAACCTGGAGGTTGTTTTACATAGACCTCTTCTTGAAGTACTCCATTTAGAAATGCACTTTTGACATCCATCTGGTAGACCTTTAATCTCTTGTAAGCTGCATAGGCAAGGAATATCCTAATGACCTCTAACCTTGCAACAGGGGCAAAGGTTTGGTCATAGTCTATTCCTTCCTCTTGTCTGTAGCCTTGAGCAACAAGCCTAACCTTGTTCCTCACTATGTTGCCTTGAGAATCCAACATGTTCCTGTAGACCCATTTGGTTCTAATAACTGGATAGTTATGGGGTCTTGAAACCAAATCCCAAACTCTACATCTCTCAAACTGATTGAGTTTCTCTTGCATTGCAATGATCCAGTGGGGATCTTGCTCTACCTCATGAATGGTGAGAGGTTCAATTTGAGAGAGAAAACAGGCATGCATCAAGTCTTGGTTGAGTTGATGCCTTGTCTATACACCTGCTGAAATGTCTCCAATTACTTGAGATCTGGGGTGATCTCTAAGTGTGACAAGATCAGTTGGTGGAGTTCGTTGAGCAACAGCTTCAGTATTTAATTCCTCTTGGGGAATGATACTAACTGTTGGGGGGAAGTTCAGCCACTTCCTCTTGACTTTCCTCTTCACTATCTTCAGCAACCTGTGGAGTGGGATGGTTTGGCACCTCTTGGGTAAGGTTCAGTCCATCCACAGACTCGCACAGTGGTGGAACCTGCAAAGAGCTTATGGTAGAAATCTCTTTCGTCTTGTATGACATGTTAGTCTCATCAAAAGATACATGAATAGATTCTTCAATTTTAAGAGTTGATTTATTATACACCCTATAAGCTTTACTGATCATGGAGTATCCCAGAAATACTCCTTCATCAGCTTTAGCTTGAAATTTTGCTATGTATTTCTTGTCATTATTATGAATGTAGCAAATACAACCAAAGATTTTGAAGTAATCTACTTTAGGTTTCTTCCCTTTGAGTAATTCATAGGGAGTCTTGCCCTTCAGTTTATATATTAAACTTCTATTCAACACATAGTTGGAGGTGTTCACTGCCTCTCCCCAAAAGGATAGAGGAAAGTGAGCATCTGACAACAATGTAGTAGCAGACTCAATAAGGGTTCTATTTTTCCTTTCAGCTACCCCATTTTGTTGAGGAGTTCTAGGAGCTGAGAAAGTGTGCCTGATCCCTTCACTCTGACAGAACTCTTGCATAAGAAGAGAATCAAACTCTGTCCCATGATCACTTCTGATCAGGGCAATGTGAGTGTTGAACTTAGTCTGTATGCATTTGAGAAACTCTGTCAAACACTTAAAGTTATCAGACTTCTTCCTCAGAAAGAATACCCATGTGAATCTAGAGAAGTCATATATAACCACTAAAGTCATCTACAAAATCCTAGGTGAATCACTCTTATTAAGTGACTTGAAACTATTTTTGGTTTGCTTGCCTAATTGACAAGCCCTGCAAAGTCCTTCCTTCTTGTAGGGGCCAGAAGGTAGTCCTCTAACAAGGTTGTCCTTGGATAGCCTAACAATGGTTCTAAGGTTTATATGTCCTAATCTCTTATGTCATAGTTCATTAGGTCTACAAATCAAATTAAACAGGCATATATCTACCTTAGTTGAAAGGAAATTTACAAGATAGATGTTACCTTTCCTTTTACCTGTCAACACAGTTGTGTTGTCCTCTGATTTGATCTTGCATAAGGATTTGCTGAAAGTCACTTGGTAGCCTTCATCACATAGTTGACTGATGCTGATTAAGTTGTGCTTCAGTCCTTCCACATAGGCTACCTTCTTGAATGTGACTGTGCCAATCTAGACTGCACCATATCCTTTTGTTAGTCCAAAGTT
Organism: Platanthera guangdongensis; assembly: GCA_039583875.1. Lineage (NCBI taxonomy): Eukaryota > Viridiplantae > Streptophyta > Magnoliopsida > Asparagales > Orchidaceae > Platanthera > Platanthera guangdongensis. The sequence goes on from CM077149.1 coordinate 101,940,168, forward strand.
TGAATCACCAAATATTACTTTGGGTCCAAGCTTGGCTTTGAAGGATGTGAAGTTGTCCTTGTTTCCTGTCATGTGCTTTGAGCACCCACTATCCAGATACCATTGTTGGTTTGATGTTGGATAGGTCTTCACCTGCACATAAAACAATTTACTTGTTTTTGACCCAGTTTACCTTGGGCTTAGGTTGATAACCTTTGAATTTAGAAATAAAAGACATCTCTGGTTGACTCTTATAGCCTTCAGGATGATATCTCCTTGGAGGTATTATCCATTCAGTATAATGGTTAAATCTTTGAGATGTCGGACCTCTAGGATTGAAGTTTGATTTGCCCTTGAAAGATTTTTCAAAACTCTGATATCTGCTCGACGATCGCTGAGCTGAGTTCGACGATCTTGGGTCAGATCGTCGAGCTCCGTTCGAAGATCGACTGTGGCAGAGTTCAGGGTTCAGAGATCATCGACCTGAGTTCGACGATTTAGCCTGAGATCGTTGATCTTCATTCGACGATCATATAGCTCCGTTCGACGATTTCTGTTGAACTCTTATTTTCTTAGGTAAGTCAGAATTCTTCCTAGCTACCTCTTCAACTCCCTTACCTTTATCAGAGATAAACTTGATTGGGGTTGTTAATACTATAGGTTGGCTAGATGAGGCACCCAAGCCCAGTGTACTATTGAATCTTGAGTTCACTGTGCTTGTGATGTCCATTAGTTTGATACTTCTCTCAATGAGGGATTCTTCAAACTTTTTGGCCTCTGATAGCTCACCTTTCAGTGAGGCTATCTGTAACGACCCGACCCTTTAGACCAAGGCCGCCCGGCCCACCAGTAGCCCATGGACCTTTAGACCACGGACCACGGTGGTACAGCCGGAATATACCAAGGCCTGCAGGCCGTACACCCCAACGCCTCTCTGGCCTGTTTCTCAGCAAACAGCGCGTTGTTGGCGCAGGTATTCGAACCCGCAACCCTTGATAAGAAACCTTCAACAGTTCTCATCACCAACTGAGCTGCAGCTCATTTGGTGATGAGAACTGTTGAAGGTTTCTTATCAAGGGTTGCGGGTTCGAATCCCTGCGCCAACAACGCGCTATTTGTTGAGAAACAGGCCAGAGAGGCGTTGGGGTGTACGGCCTGCAGGCCTTGGTATATTTTGGCTGTACCACCGTGGTCCGTGGTCTAAAGGTCCATGGGCTACTAGTGGGCCGGGCGGCCTTGGTCTAAAGGGTCGGGTCGTTACAAAAAAGTGCACTTTTTTGTAACGACCCGACCCTTTAGACCAAGGCCGCCCGGCCCACCAGTAGCCCATGGACCTTTAGATCACGGACCACGGTGGTACAGCCGGAATATACCAAGGCCTGCAGGCCGTACACTCCAACGCCTCTCTGGCCTGTTTCTTAGCAAACAGCGCGTTGTTGGCGCAGGGATTCGAACCCGCAATCCTTGATAAGAAACCTTCAACAGTTCTCATCACCAACTGAGCTGCAGCTCAGTTGGTGATGAGGAGTGGTATTAAAGGCTTCTTATCAAGGTTGTGGGTTCGAGACCCCGTGACAACAACCTACTATGGTGATAAACAGTCACGAAGATGGGTTGGGGTGCATTGGGTCTGCAGGCCTTGATGTTTAGGCTTACTACCAGTGGTGTCGTGGGGCGGTCTAAAGGGCCTAAACCCAGGCTGCTGGTAGGCCGGCGATGCTTGGTATAAAGGGTCGGGTCGTTACACTATCTGCTCCCTACAGCATTCCAAATCCTTAGAGAGTTTGAGGTTTTCTGATTTTAAAGTACTGTATTCAGATAACTGATTTTTGAGAGAAATGATTTCCTTCTCAGATTTTAATAAATCTAAACATAGTGCTTTAAACTCACACTTGAAGTTCTCAGAATTGAAATCAAAAGAACTTATTACCTGGTCCTCTTCAGATTGAGTCTCTGACTCTGACTCTTCTGCATCAGAATTTTGTTGTGAGGCATTGATAGCCATCATGCAGAATTCTTTTTCATCAGCATCATCTTCATCATCACTAGAGCTGGATGAAGCTTCAGATTCTTCTTTTGTCTCACTCCAAGTTTCAGCTACAAACCCCTTCCTGGTGTGTTTGTTCTTGCTGGAGGAGGGTTTGTCATTGCTGTTCTTCCTGAAGTCTTTGTCTTTTCTTCTTTCCTTCCTGTCCTTTTTGTCCTTATACTGATTTTCTGGACAGTCAGACACCATGTGGCCTGGTTTCCTGCATCCAAAACAAATAATCTCTTTGTTATTTGATTTGTCATATCTTGGCTTGTCATGCCCTCTAGAAGACTTTTTCCTAAAATCTTTCCTAGCCATTTTGTAAAATCTTTTGGCCAGTAGGCTTAGCAGCTCTTCATTGCCTGTGACCTTGTCTTCATGCTGATCTTCAATGGCTTTGAAAGCTATTGATTTTTCCTTTCTGATAGCTGGTGAGGCAGCCTTCTGCTCTTCTTCTCTATTCTTGATGAGCAGCTCATAAGACTTGAGCTTGCCCAAGAGAGCTTCAGTTGTGATCTCATTTAGGCTTCTGGCATCCTTGATTGGCCAGATCCTTGAGTCCCAAGTGCTTGGGAAGCACATCAGGATTTTATCATTGAGCTCAGTCAATGAGATCTCTTTGTCCAATGATTTCAGCTCATTGACTATGAGACTGAGTCTATTATACATATCTGCTACTGACTCAGCTTATCCTTTCTTGAAGTTCTCATACTAGGTTATGAGATGAGATCATCTATTTTTTCTCTCATCAGCAGATCCTGAGACTATCTCAGATAGCTTGTCCCAGATGTCCTTTGCTTAGTTGCATTCAGCTACCTTTTGGAATATTTCATCAGACATAGTCTGGGCTAGAATGTTCATAGCCTTAGCATCTGCAACTTTCCATTTCTTGATTTCTACATCTGTTCCTGAAGGAGGTGGAACATCACTTGTACTTGTATTTTCTGGGGGTCTTGGACACACTGTCAAAACAGAATTAGAAAATGTCTTCATCAATAGAGTTCATGTACAATCTAATCCTTGCCTTCCAAAGTGCAAACTTAGATAGATTGCACACTGTAGCTCTGGTGCTAGCATAATCTTTATTTTGGGCCATGTTCTGTGAAGAAATAAATCTAGTAACAAACTTAAACAAGCAGATCTAACTGGAAGGATCTTTGGGTTCAGGTGTTAGCCTGTGCAACCACTAAGGTGTGGTATGTTAACCAACCTGGAAGATGTGGTATTTTTAACCAACCTCGCTTTGATACCAATTGAAAGTGCATGTTAGATCTGATATACTCTAGAGGGGGGGTGAATAGAGTATGGTGCTTGCTAGAAACTTTTTACAACTCTTGTTGTATTCCTAAGTGAACAGGGAAGCAAATAAGATAAAGCAAACACAGCAACTAACTAAATACAGAGCAATCACAGACCACGGCTAGAAAACAAAAGAAAATAAGCAACCAGATGACACAAGGAGCTATAGTGGTTCCCCGACCAATCTGGGTACATCCACTCTTCTACCACCCTAGGTAGGAATCCACTGCAGGATGAGTTGATCAGGTGTCCTGAGCACCAATGGGTTTTGATCAGGTCCCCAAAAACCAAACCCTCAAGTCTTTTGGAAGGAGACTTGCAACCAGAATAATTTTGAAGGGATTTAAAACCCTGTACAGGAATTGGAGAGAGGGTGATAGTATCTTCTCTGTCAACAGTAAGAGAGAAGACTTGTGGATTGATTGTAGCAGCTCTTGCTCCCCCTGAGGTCTTGAGTTGGTCAGGAATGTTGGAGCACTGCTTCAGGGTGATAGGCCTTCAATGACCTAGAATGCCTGGACCAGAACTGCTTCAGGAACTTCTTTGACAGATTGATTGATTGTTGTCCTTTGAAGTTATCATGTGAATAGAGAGAAGAAGACTCTTGATTGAATTTAGTTGTTCTTCTTCTTCTTCTTGAGAGAGTTCTCTGGTCAAGGCTGATTGCAGTCAAGAACTTTAGATTTTCGAAATGTTTGTTCTTCTGCAACTTCAGAGTATTTTCTGTACTGTAATTCTTGAACTCAATCACTGCTTCATACTGTTCTCTTCTTGTGTGTCTGTGTATATCTGACTGAGGAATATTCAAACTTTTGAATGTCGAGCAGTAATTACAGTCGGCCTTGGAAAGAATCAGCAATCAATGACTTTCCTAACTGTCCTATGGAAAAATGGCATGTAATCGTCCATAGTCAATGCGCGTTCTAACGGTAACATTCCGAGAAGATCTGACATTAAATGTTCAGGAATCAGCGCCAAGAAACGTGACGGGAACCTTGAAAAAAACTTAATCTGGGTTCATCGAACACAATTCGTCGAACTGCACTTGTGTTCGTCGAGCTGAGCTTGAGAGAGTTCGTCGACCAGACAATCTTCATTCATCTAACAGACATTCTTCATTCGTCGAGCTGAGAATCAAATTCGTCGAGAAGAGAATAGTTCTGGACTTAGACAAAATATCCTGCATCTGCTGAAATGCTGTGTCAACATAAGTTGGTGTCGACAGATTGATCTTGGTGTCGACACAAATCCTCTAGTGTCGACATAAGCTGATGTCGACTGAAATCCTGGTGTCGACACAAGTTGACTGGTGTCGACACAAACCCTAAGTGTCGACACAAAATCTCTGAGTCTAGAAATCGTCAAGTAGAGATGATCATTCGTCGACCTGAGAAGCTGACTTCGTCGACCTGAGAAGCTGTGAACTTGAGGTCCAAGTTCGTCGAGCTCAGAATATAATTCGTCGACCGAAGCTTGAAACTGGACTTAGAAAAATTTGAAGTTCTCCTGACTTTGGCTTGATGTAGAGCCTGAGTTTTCGTCGAACAGAGAACCCAGATCGTCTAGCTCAGCACTAAGAAATGTCTCAAGATCGTCGAGCGTAGAACTCCTTTCGTCGAGCGGAGTTCGACGAACGTCGAACTCACTTTACTTAGTCTTGAAAACTTGTGAGTCTGGAGTCTCTGAGGGTCTTGTTGAAAGCTGGTCCACCTGGAGTTGAGCCTAAGGACTTAACCTAGACTCTAGGACACAAATTGACCCTGGCTATACATGATGGGTCACATCCTAAGTCAGTGAACCTAGCCCAAATCAACTAGGGATCCAACAAGTTACTTTCTTGAAAGTCACTGATCCAATCTTCACTGTCTCATGTCCTTCTGATTGACCATTGTTGGAATCTCTAAAAATCACCTTTGCACCTAGCTTGTTCTTGTAATTGGATAGATTGCCCTTGCTGCCTGTCATGTGTTTGGAGCAACCACTGTACAAGTACCAGGTCTGACTTACCCTTGGACAGCTCTTCACCTGTACCTGTAATGAAAAACAAAACTCAATTGTTCTTGACCCAGGTTACCTTGGGTCCTTTATTTGGTTGGAATGAAAAGCTGGAAATAATTGATAATGCAGGTTGAGATTTATAACCTAAGGGTTGATATCTCCCAGGTGAAATTACCCAATCAGCTACTGGATTGAATGACTTATTAGTTGGTTTAAAATTTCTGTAAGAAAAATAGTTTAAGTTTGGTCTTTCTGGGTTCGTCGAATTGTTGTAAGTTCGTCGACCAGAGTTCGACGAATAGGGTTGAGATCGTCGATCTCTGCTCAGAGAATGACAGCAGTCATTTTCTGTGCCCCAAGTTCGTCGACCTCTGCTCGACGAACCATACACAGTTTGTCGATCGCAGTTAGACGAATAGTTATAACTAAAGTTTACGTTCAGCGTTCGTCGATCTGGGTTCGACGAACTGGCTACATTTCGTCGATCTGAGTTCGACGAATGCTGTTGAACTTTGTCTTTATTTGCTGTTTTCAGATTTCTTTTTCTCTTGTCTATGGGTCTTGGATTGCTTTCTGACATTGGTTTGTCTATTAATTTTTCCATTCCCTTTGCAGAAATAAACTTGATGGGGGTTGAAAGAATGTTTTTCTTAATTATGGGGGGTAAACTTGATGAAGCACCCAAGCCCAGCTTGTCATTTAATCTGGCATTCACTGTGCTTGTAATGTCCATCAGCTTGAGACATCTCCCATTGAGAGATTGCTCAAGTTGTTTGGCCTCACATAATTCAGATTTTAGTTTAATTATTTGTTCATTAGCTAGAGTTAGTTGGTCTATTAGCTTTATATTTTCTGAATTAACTGATTCAAGATTTCCTAATCTTTCTCTAAGGGTTTTTATTTCCTTTTCTGAACTAATTAAATCTAAACACATAGATTTGAATTCATTTTTAAATAAATCAGAACTAAAATCAAAGCTAGAAATAACCTGATCTGCCTCTGAGTCTGAGGCAGCTTCATCTTCAGATTCTTCCTCTGATCCAGAGTTACTCCTGGAGGCATCAATTGCCATTAGGCACACCTCCTTGGATCTTACTTCTTCCTCTTCTTCACTTGAACTGGAGGAAGATGTTTCTTCTTCAGTGTCACTCCAAGTCTCAACAACAAATCCCTTGTCTTTCTTTTTATATTTGCTGGAGGAGGGTTTGCTATTGTGTCTTCTCCTGGAATCCTTTTCTCTGCTCTTGTCCTTCTTCTGGTTTTCTGGACATTCTGAGATGTAATGTCCAGGCTTTCTGCAACCAAAGCACACAACCTCCTTGGTTGGTGTCTTGTCATACTTGGGCTTATCATCTTGTCTGGATGATTTCCTTCTGAAGTCCTTCCTTGCCATCTTGTAGAACCTTTTTGCAAAGAGGCTCATGAGTTCTTCATTTGAAGTTGATGTCTCACTTTCCTCAGATACTTTGAAGACTATGATGTGCTCCTTTCTAACTGGAGTTGTAGCCTTCTATTCTACTGCTTCTCTTGATTTGACCAGCTGCTCATAGGATTTTAACTTGCCTAGTAGAGATTTAGTTAATATCTCATTGAGGCTTTTGGCTTCTTTGATTGGCCAGATTCTGGAATCCGAAGAGCTAGGGAAGCACATCAATATCTTGTCATTCACCTCTGTCAAGGTGATGTCCTTGTCCAATATTTTGAGCTCATTGATGATTGAACTCAGTCTGTTGTACATGTCAGCCACTGATTCTGTCTCATCCTTTTTGAAGTTTTCATACAGGGAAATGAGACTAGATCTCCTGTCTTTTCTCTCATCTGCTGAGCCAGCTACCATTTGGTTGAGGGAATCCCAAATGGCCTTAGCTGAGGTGCACTCAGACACTTTCTGGAATATGTCATCTGACATAGTCTGAGCTAGGATATTCATTGCCTTAGCATCTGCCATCTTGGCTTTCTTGTATGCTTCATTGTTTTCAGGAGGGGGCACTGCAGTCATGTTGGTTGAAGTGCTGGTAGAGGCTGTAGGTGCTGGAGGTGCACCTGACAAAATAACAGAAAAGATATCCTCATCAATAGAATTCATGTATAATCTGATTCTTTCCTTCCAGATGGCAAACTTGTTAAGATTGCACACTGGAGGTCTGATGCTTGCATAATTTTTGTTTTGGGCCATTTCTGTGAAGAAATAAATCTAATAACAACAACAAACATACAGAGCTAACAAGAGGGATCTTTGTGGTTCAGGTGTTAGCCTGTATAACCAATAAGGTATGGTATTGTTAACCAACCTCCCTCTGATACCAATTGAAAGTGCAGGTTAGATCTGAAATACTCTAGAGGGGGTGAATAGAGTATAGTGCTCACTAAAAACTTTTTACAACTTTTGTTGTATTCCTAAGTGAACAAGTCAGTAAGTAAATAAAACTAAGCACAACAAACTAATAAATCACAGAGCACAGCCAAAACACAAAGAAAAGAGCAACCAGACGACACAAGAAATTTTATAGTGGTTCCCCAACCTGGGTACATCCACTCTTCTACCACCCTGGTAGGAATCCACTCAGGTTTTTGATCAGGTTCCTGACAACAATGAGCTTTTGTTCAGGTGCTCAAAAACCAAAACCTCAAGTCTTTTGGAAGGAGACTTGCAACCAGAATAATTTTGAAGGGAATTAAAACCCTGTACAGGAATTGGAAATAAGGTGATGGGGTCTTCTCTTTCTCAATATCAACTGAGAAGACTTGTGGATTGATTGTAGCAGATTTTGCTCCCCCTGAGATCTTGAGTGTATCAGGAAAGCTGGAGCACGGCTTCAGGGTGATAGGTCTTCAAAGACCTTGAATGCCTGGACCAGAAATTATTTCAGGAACTCCTTTGACAAATTGAATAATTGTTGTCCTTTGAAGTTGTCCTGTGAATTGGAAGAAGAAGACTCTTGATAGTGATTGGTTGTTCTTCTTCTTCTTGGTGAAGATGTTCTCTGGTCAGGCTGATTGCAGTAGAACTTTTGATTTCTGAGAGGTTGTTCTTCTGTGCAATCTGAGTGTGACTATCTGATTGTCTATATTGCTTGTTGTCTGTGTGACTGTATGACTGACTGAGAACTTTCAAAATTCGAATGTTGAGCAGTAATTACAGTCGGCCTTGGAAGGAAGTGACAATCAATGATTTCCCTAACTGTCCCATGGAAAAACGGCATGTAATCGTCCATAGTCAATGCGCGTTCTAACTGTAACATTCCGAGAAGATCTGGCATCAATAACTCCAGAATCATCGCCAAGAAACGGGACGGGAAACCCGAAGATGACCTAGTCTGGATTCGTCGAACGAAGAACACAATTCGTCGAGCTGAGTTTGAGTTCGTCGAGCTGAGCTTGAGTTTGTCGAGCTGAGCTTGAGTTCGTCGAGCTGAGCTGGAGAGAGTTCGTCGACCAGACAATCTTCATTAGTCGAACAGACAATCTTCATTAGTCGAACAGACAATCTACATTTGTCGAGCTGAGAATCAAATTCGTCGAGTAGAGTACTACATTCGTCGACCTGAGAAGCTGACTTCGTCGACCTGAGAAGTTGAGAACTTGAGGTCCAAGATCGTCGAGCTCAAAATCTAATTCGTCGACCAAAGCTTAAAGCTGGACTTAGAAAAATTCTGAAGTTATCCTGACTTTAGCTTGATGTAGAAACTGAGAGTTCGTCGAACAGAGAACAAAGATCGTCGAGTTCAGCACCAAGAAATGTCTCACGATCGTCGAGCACAGAACACCGTTCGTCGAGCTGAGTTCGATGAATGTCGAACTCACTTAACTTAGTCTTGAAATCCTCTAAGTCTAGAATCTCTGATGGTCTTGATGATAGCTGGTCCATCTGATGTTGAACCTAAGGACTTGGCCTAGACTCTAGGACACAAAATTGACCCTGGCTATACATGATGGGTCACATCCTAAGCTAGTGAACCTAGCCCAAATCAACTAGGGATCCAACAGAGGGGATGGATCTTCGGTGCGGCTGGCTCGCTGGCCGTCTTCTTCGCAGTAGGGGGAGCAGAGGACTCGCCATCCCCTACCCCTTACTCATAATCTCCTTCAGCGGACTCACCGGCGACCCGTCCTGGATGGTCTCGGGCGAGCTCATATATTTAGGTTTTTGTTGTTGTTGTTGTCTCGCCCGAGGGACCACCTCTGCTTTCTTCATCTTTTTTGCCGGTTGTTGGCGATGGGCCGAGCTCGATCCTGTAGGCTCAGTTAGCCTCTTGCTGGATGAGGGTTTGGAGGAAGCCAGCTCATCTCGGCAGGCCGCCGCCGCCTTCTCGCGTGCGAGGGGATCATGGAATAATCCTGAGTCCGCGAATGGCATGTTCGCAGGAATCAGTTACTCCCCTGCATGAAGGCAATCTCGAAATCCTTGTGGAGGAAGAACTTATGGAGCTCGGCATCGTTGCCGGACACGGCAGGAGGGCGGTACACGTCCATGCCCTTTTGTTGGGGGGGGGAGTAGGGGATGTTGCCAAGTTCACCCTTAATGAAGACGATCTTGGTCATCCAGTTATGGTGTTTGTTCACGATCTCGGAACTTTTATGAGGGAACCACCGAAGTAGGTGACAGCATCCGGGGTCGCCTTGTAGGAGAAGAGCTTCCTAAAAACGTTCAGGTTGAACTCTATTCGCTCCCGACGGAGGAAGTACACGAACGCCACCATCATGGTGATGGCGTTCGAGTTAAGTTGTGCGCGCACCGCACCGTAGTATTTCAGTATCTGGCAGATTTCAGGCCAGAGTGGTAGGCGCAACCCTACCTCGAAATGCGAGATGGGGAAGGCGAGCTCATCAGAGTAGAAAGTGTTGATAGCCTCTTGCTTCCTAGGCTGGCGCGCCTCGAAGCCAGGGGGGATGTAATCGGTGACGAACTCGGCGAGCTCCGCTTCGGTCATGTTCCCTTCAAAGAAGCAGTAGTCGGTGAAGTGTTGGGCGTATTTGGAGCGGCCGTCGGTATCGGGGTTTGTCTTACCCATGCTCGCGGGAGGGTTAGCACGCGAATACGAAAGAAAAGAGGGCGAGAAGAGGGAGTATGAAGGCAGTGATACGGGGTTGGTGAGGGGGCTATTTATAGAAAAAGAAATATGCGGCCGAGCTGACCGATCAGTCCAGCTCGCCTGTCCCAGCTCGCCAACCCCTGCTCGCCGACTTCTATGACTTGTCCCATCACATGCCGAGCTAAATATAAGGGGAGATATATTATTCAAATAGCAGACATTGGAATCTAAAAAAATATTAGAAGTAATTATATAATAGGAAGAGAATATAGTTCAAAGAAATCAAGTGCAGAAGAAAAAGGAACAAGATGTGTGAGCTGAGGGGTCAGGAGGCGAGTGCCAGTAGGCTCAACAACGGAGCCGTTTTTATCTACCCCGGCCTTGCATCCCTGGTCCCCAGATTGCCGCGAGCTGAGGAGCTCGTGAATCCCCTCGAGTTTCTCTGGGCGACCAGGAGGCCCTCATCGATCTTATCCAAAAGTATGGAAGGGGACATCGCCTCGCCCGTCGGGTTTCCCCTCACCTCGTCCGCAAGCTGTACGTAGTCGCGATGTAGTGTCTCATTGTCCTCCTGCACCTGGCCCAACCTGCGCACCAGCTTCTTGAAGAGACAGATCCCCCTCCAAGTACGCTCGTCGTTCTCCACTTCAGAGCCCAGATAGATGTCTAGCGAGCTCGGAGAGGGGAGGAGGGAATAGCGGGTTGGTCGCGAAGACTCTTCAGCCTCATACTGGCTAGGAAGAGCTGTGAAGACAGTTAAGTGATAGTAAGGAAGGCAAGTATCCCGGAAAATTACAGGACAAAAATCGGAGGCCGGGTTACCTGACAAGCTCGGCACCCCCAAGAAAGTTCGGGGAGGGACCAATCTCAGATTCTTACCGCGGCCTGGGCAGCGTTTTCTTGGAGAAAGGAGGTTAAAGCCCGGAACGAGGATGGCTCCAGCACCTCCCCCCGCGGTCCCGACAGGTCGCTGAGGGGAAGGGGCGCGGATCGACGAGTTCGGCTTCTGCGAGTCCAGCCCCAGGGTCCCGAAGGGGGGTGACAGATCGCGAGGGCGATTCTCTGGAGTTCTAAGCCGCGAGACACCAAGGGTGTTCTTGACTAGCGGCGCGAAATCTTTGTCGTCATCCCGTTGGGTGTCCGGGTCAGTGCAGAGGTCAACAATATTTTTCCCCTTCTCAAGGGCAGGCAGATGGTGGAGCCGGTCCCGTGCTCTAAGGTCGTTTTCAGGTCATCGCATATGGGGTCGGCCGCCTGGGGAAATGGTTTCTCCCTCTTGGTGGGATTGGGCTCTGCCGAGCCGCTCTACGGAATGCCAAGGGGAACTGCGGTCAGGCTGGCAATGCGAGCAGAGGAAGCCTCGTGAACTCGGGCGAGCATCTCTTGGATCTCCTTAGGGATTGGCATCTCGGCAAGATTAGAGGGAAGGGAATGACAAAAGTCTCCCAGGTACGTAGGCACTTATAAATAGACGCAGGTGGACCCCACTCGAAGATTCTCTCTGGCTCCTACCACACTCGCCGAACACTTGGGGTTGGATGATTCTTTCCTAGCTTTTTCAAGCTCAAAAAGAGCGGGGATTATGTATAACCTTGTATCCGGCGAGTGGGGTCGCCAGGAACCAGACCGGCCGGCTCTCTTCTCTCAAGTCTCGGCCGAGCACCAAGGGGGGGCCAGAGCTCGGTAGCCCCCGGCTCACCCAGGCGAGCCCAGCTAATGGCAGGCGAGTAGGGCCAGCCGTGCCCGCACTCGCCAGGAGGTAGGTAGAAACAGCGAGTACCAGCCATTCTAGACACTTGACGCCATTTTTCCTTAGCGTTGAGAGAAGTCCAGACACTCAAGTCGTTGTCTTTAGCATTGAGTTAAGTCCAGACACTCAACGCCATTTTACCTCGGCATTAAGAGAAACCCGCCCAGTCCACTCAGTTCATCGAACGGAGCTCAGCGTTCGTCGAACGGATCTCGGCGTTCGTCGAACAGAGCTCGGCGTTCGTCGAACAGAGCTCGATGTTCGTCGAACGGAGCTCGGCATTCATCGAACGGAGATCGGCACTCGTCGAATGGAGCTCGACGCTCATCGAATAGAGCTCGGCACTCATCGAACGTAGCTCGGCGTTCGTCGAAAGGAGCTTAGTATTCGTCGGGCTCAATTTCTCAAGAACCTACCCGCAGGATCATGCAGTTCAAGTCCCAGACGAGCACTCATGGGGCCATAGCTCGACAGCCCCCAGCTTTCCCAGGAGGGTTTAAATCATCATGCGCGAATAGAGCCACAAGGCTCGCACTCGCTAGGTGGAGCCGGCGAGTAGGGCAAGCCGGGCCCGTACTTGCCGAGGCCTGGCAGGATCAGCCGAACCCGTATTCGCCTCCCCAGGCGAGCAGATGCATTAGGGGGCACTCGCCCATCGCCCCATGATGTTTTTTTTACCATTTTTGCCCCTGCTGGTCTGCCTAAAGCCTGTTAGAACCGCGGAGTTATGCTGTTGGCAGACCTAGTTGGGTTGCACATAGTTGTTCAAAACATCGAAGGTTGGCTATTTGTAGGCCGTTTTGAGAAATCTTTAAATATGACCCAAGTGCACCTCAGAAAGCATTCTTACTAGTGTTCAGATCTTCTTGCGCTTTCTGAGGTAGCCTTAGCTCGGCCTTTGTCTAAGGAGGGGAAGCGCTCCAAGATCTTCCGGGTGTGTGGTGGGACCTTCACGTCGAGCCCTTGGTTCAGTTTTCTTTTCTTTTGTCATTTGTCTTGCAGGAGAGAAGTAAGTGTGCGATCACCCCTTCCCCAAGGGTGAACTCCACAAGAGACCGAGTTTTTAGTTTTAACAACAGACATTTTTTTGGATATTTTTTTAAATTTTTTGAATGATTTGCTAGTAACCATTTGATTTCCAAATAGTCATTTTCAAAACTCATGGTTTGCTAGTTGTAATGGTTTGCTAAAAGCTAAAATGAGTTTGTTAATAACAACACCCTTTTTAAATTAACTGCATTTTAAGATTTGCAGTTGTAGTTGAAAATGCACTAACCATGTATAAGATTTCTTTTAGGTCAAAAAAGAGCATGTTATCTTTCCAACTGTACACTCATGGAAAGAGGTCTACGTTATGTATTGTGAGTATGCCCATAGCACATGTTTCAGTGTTTGGAAACAACATTTGATATATTGGAGACATACAAGAATTAAAAAGGCAGAAAATATAGTTGTGCCAAAGCTGGTTTAAAGAATGTGAAGTCATCACCAAAAAAGTTCCGCAAATTAGATACACGAACTGGTTGTCTCACATGTATATATTTTGACACTGATAAAGATGGTAGGAATTGGACAGTTTTAAAGTTCATCGAGGAGCACAATCATCTGTTGGCGATGGAGAAAGAGCAGCATTTACTGAGATATCATCGCAACATTTCAAACATGCACTATAGCCTTATTAAGAATCTAACAGATGCTGGAGTTAGAACAGTTTATGCAAACAACTTTTTATCTAATAAAGTTGTGAGGTCAAGAATGTTGGTTTCTTTAAAACTGATGCATACAACTGTGTGTAGCGGGAAAGACAGATGTTAATAGAAACATATGACTCTATTAGTTTGCTGAAGATACTATAGGAGAAGCAATTGGAGGACAATATATTCTCATATGATGTTCGAACCGATGAATTGAATAGGTTGACAAGCTTCTTATGAATTGATAGACATAGCAAGATCAATTATGACTGTTATGGTGATATCATGTTTTTGACACGACATACATACTGAATAAGTATAATTTTGATTGTGTGCCATTCATCGCGGTCTATAATCATTGGTAGAATATATTGTCGATGGCGCTTTCGTTGTTGAGGAAACCATCAATTCATTTTGTTAGGTCTTAGACATTTTTCTAAACTTTATTGATGGCAAACAACCAACAACTATATTCACGGATCAAAACCAGACCATGGTCGTTGCTATTGAGAGGGTATTTATAATAACTCATCATTGTTTATGTCAATGCCATATATCCAAGAAAGCACCTTAAAAAGTCCCATATTTTAATAATGACCAAAGTGTTCACGGACTTTTTTTATCAATGTATGAGTAAGTGTGACAGTGAGTTTGAGTTTCATAGATATTGGAATGAGATGATTACTAGAGGAAGTTTGTAAGAGAGTAAATTATTGGGGGATTTACATAGAGCTAAGTGGAATTGGTCTACAACCATCAACAAAGATGTATTAGATCTTGGTATATTGTCAACACAATGAAGTGAATCTCCCAATAATGGACTGCATATATGTTCAAAGAGAACTAATACAATGTTGGAGTGTTTCATAGGGTTGGAGAAATTGGTGCGTTTTTGGCAGAAAGGTGGCATGACTAAGATTTTAAATGCAAGCAAGACGCGGTTGTCACAATCCGCATTTTCTCAGCAATTATATATTATTAGAGTGGGAGAAAATACGTGTTGTGATGTCACGTCGTGCAAGATATCATGCAGACGCTAAGGCGACCACGTCTTTTACTTTGCTTTGACATTTATTTTTATGTTTAAATACATGGTTAAAATTGAAGCTTTTAAAGAACATGTCCCTCGGTTTAGTGGATCAACTAGTGCACAAGTAAAAAAGTACATACATGGAGAAAAAGTACATAACTTAATTTGTTTTATCCTACATGAGCATGAGCACCCAACAAACATGCTAATGACTTGCAAGTATCTAAATTTAGTAGAAATAAAAAGAAATTTTATAATTCTTAAAATAGAGTGACATTCAATTAAAAGAGATGATATGAGTTTACGCTAAAATGCAACTTTTATATTTTGAAAGTACATAATATGCATCCTAATATAAAACCTACACATAAAGTAAGATCTGAAAACAAGCATTGTGCAACAGTAGAAAACTAGTAAGTAGTCTAACATCAGCAACTAAAACTATGTGCTTCAACCACCTGACATGAACCCGTAAAATTAAGTCACAAGCCTGGTCTAGAAAAAATGACAACTACCTCACAGCGGTGAGGGAGCAATAATTAGAAGCAACAACAGCGGCCTTGAAAACTCTGCTCTAACTTCCCCTACTGCAACTGCTCTGGGCTTGGGGCATTCAAAATAAAATAATGCCTCAACAAGAAGGTATAAGTAGTAACTAAGACAAAATAAGGATATTCGAAGAAAATCACATGAATAGTGATCATGATAGTTCATATTAACTTAGTCATGAGAATAATCTTGCACCAAGTGAAAATAAACTCTATATTATAATTCTATATATATATATAATGAAGTAATTGAGACTGATCAGCTCGAGAAAGGTATTGTGGGGGTGGCTTGCTTACCAATATAGCACATCAATCCTAAATAAAAGATATTATGGGGGTGGCTTGCTTACCAATACAACCCAACAGTCCTAAAAAATGTATTGTGGGGTTGGCTTGCTTACCGACAAGCCAACAATCCTAAAAAAGGTATTGTCGGAGTGGCTTGCTTACCAACATAACCCAATAGTCCTAAACAAAAAAGGTGATGTAGGGGTGGCTTGCTTATTAACACAACCAAACAGTCCTAAATAAAAAGGTACTGTGTGGGTGGCTTGCTTACCAATACAACTTAACAGTCCCAAATAAAAGGTTCTGTGATGGTGGTATAATCTCTAACACTCATATCCTAGCATTTATTATTCATAAACAGCTTACTGGCACTAAACAAGACTGGGCATGATAATAAGAACAAAATAAACTATGTAGTCGAAATTTAGTCATGCAGTCGAATTTCACTTATGCAATCAAATTTCACTTATGTAGTTGAATTTGAAGTCATGCAGTTGATTTCAAACTTAGAAAGAAATATGCAGTTGAACTTGATCATGCAGTCAAATTTGATCATGTAGTCGAATTTGGACTAAGCCAGAAATCATGCAGTCGAATTCATACAGTCGAATCTGGACTTAGGCAGATTTCATGCAGTTGAAAATGACTTAGTACAGAAATGAACTATAGAGTCGAATCTGGACTTAGATAGATTTTATATAGTTGAAAAAGACTTAGTGCAGAAATGAACTATGCAGTCGAATCATGCAGTCAAATCTGTACTTAGGCAGATTTCATGCAGTTGAAATGACTTAGTGTAGAAGTGAACTATGTAGTCGAATTCATGCAGTCAAATTCATGTAGTTGAATTCATGCAGTCGAATCTATACTTAGACAGATTTCAAGCAATTGAAAATGACTTGGTGCAGAAATGAACTATACAGTCGAATTCATGCAGTCGAATCATGTAGTCAAATTCATGCAGTCGAATCTGGACTTAGGAAGATTCCATGCAGTTGAAAATGATTTAGTGCAGAAATGAACTATGCAGTCGAATTCATGCAATTGAATCTGGACTTAGGCAAATTTCATGCAGTTGAAAATGACTTAGTGCGGAAATGAACTATGTAGTAGAATTCATGCGGTCGAGTACATGCAGTCGAATTATGCAGTCGAATTATGCAGTCAAATCGGGACTTAAGTATATTTCAAGCAGTTGAAAATGACTTAATGAAGAAATAAACAATGAAATCAAATTCATGCAATCAAATCATGCAGTCGAATCATGCAATCGAATTCATACAGTCGAATCTAGACTTAGGCAAATGAAGGAAATGACTAAATTTTATGAATGAAATCCTAAACAGTCAACTTAATAATTTTGCTAGTGGGGAAAATTTGCAAAAATGTTATCATTCTCACAATTAGCATTAGCTAATTCTAAAAAAGGAAAATCAGCACAAGTCATACATCAATACTTAACATTATACATAGAGGAATTTGTATAAAAAAGACAAGTAAGGGGAGCAAACCACCACTTGCCTCAACTTCTTCACGAAGTTTTCGACATAAGAAACCCACCACACTAATGATCAACACAAGCTAGGGTTTGGTGAGAAAATCACGCACACAAAGAGCTCGACAAGAGTTTTCCAAATCTAGGCTCCGTCGAGAAAAACGAGCACTGGAACTCCCGATCGGGCTACCGGAAAGCTCCAGGTAAATAGTTCTATGTCTCTCTCACTCTCTAGCTCGGGTTGGTTTTAGACAAGTTCGAAATTCGGTCGTCCTCACCAAACGGACACGAAAATGCACTAACAATGGCGCTAAAAAAATCACCACGCTAACGTAACACCCTAACGCTAATTGTCACGCCAATTAGAGTATTGAAATTAATTATCAAAATTTCGGTGGCGTTACAATTGTAAGCTTAAAGTTTAAAAGGTATGTGCTTCTTATACATATGTTTATGTTTTACACCCGCAAAATATTTGAAAGAATTAGTGTCTATCCACCTACAGGGGGTGAATAGGTGTAATTTTTCTTTTACTTTAAAGGCAGAAAATCTGTTCTGTAATTTAAGCAGCAATTGCAAATTCTATAGCTATCAGCACAGCAACCACAGTAACAATCATACATAGAGTGCACACAGTGTTTATAGTGGTTCCCCAAGGTCTGGGTACATCCACTTTCCCCCTTCGCCTATCTAGCAGTGTACTAGATTCGGCCTAACTTCTGCACTTCTCCTCAGATCCTCAGATCCTATAGCTTAGAACCCCAAACAGGTTCCTATAACTCAGGCAAACTGCCCTACCTCAGCCTTCACCAAGGCCTACACTCAGATAACACAGTCTCCTTATAACTCAGGCACAAAGCCCTACCACTCAGTCTTCAACAAGACCTACACTCAGAGATCTATATCTCTTACACTCAGCCTTTATAAAATAGGCTTACAGCTCAGATCTATAATAGATCTTATAGAAATTTGATTAAACAAAGTTTATGACTACCACCCTAAAAGAGAGAGAAGGGTAGAATGGCTTCTTGAACTGTTCTTGGATGAACTTGACAGAGATCAACTTTTCTTATCTTTCTTCAAAGCTTCTTGAATCTGAACTCAGTAGGATTGAATCTCCTGTGAAGTTGATCTTCAATCAGCTTCTTACTTAAGATTCAGATCTCAATCTGAATCTTTCTTTGCAGCCCGGTTCAGCAAGTGCTCTTCTTAGATGGAGCTCTCTCTCTCTCTCTCCAACTTCTTCTAGATCTTCTGTCGAAAATCTTCTGTATAATTACTTCTAACTGTATTACTCAGAATCCGTATTCTTCAATGACTGATTATCTCTTTCTGTTGAAGGAGAAAACCTTTATATAGTCTTTCTCCATGGTAACCGGCTGATCCGGTTTCTAATAACCTTCTGACAGTTCTGACAGTTGCAGTATTGTTGGGTACATTGGAATATATGTACCTGATTTGAAGAAGCCTCACCCTACTCAATGATATACATCAAGGTGTATTTGATGTGCTTTGAGTTTATTTGTGCAGGTTAAGTAACTGCAGGTTTGCAGGAAAAGTTTCTAAGTCCATATGTCGACACCTAGAAGAAAAGTGTCGACACTTAAGAAGGTTTGTGTCGACACCTAGAGAAGCTGTGTCGACACTTGGAGTAATTGTGTCGACACCTAGGAAGGCAGAGTCGACACCAGAGGAAAAGTGTCGACACATACAGGCAGTGTCGACACACAATGAAGAAATGTCTACATAATCAGTGTCGACACTTAGAAGCAGTGTCGACATCCAGAGAAACTTTGTCGACAGCAAAAGTGTCGACACTAGGAGGCTGTGTCGACACTCAGCAAAACTTCAACAAAGTTCAAGTACATGTGTCGACACTAGGAGGCTGTGTCGACACTCAACAAAACTTCAACAAAGTTCAAGTACATGTGTCGACACTAGGAGGCTGTGTCGACACTCAGCAAATTTCAACAAAGTTTAAGTACAAGTGTTGACACAAAGGAGATGTGTTGACACTCAGCAAAGTCTCAACACATGAAAGAATGTGTCGACACAAAGGAGATGTGTCGACACTCAGTAAATATTTCAACACAGAAGGCATGTGTCGACACAAAGAAGATGTGTCGACACTTAGCAAGTTTCAACACAAGAAGATGTGTCGACACAAAGGAGTTGTGTCGACACTTAGCAGAAAGCAACTAAGTTTTGAATAAGAAGGACTTGTGTCGACACACAGGATCAGTGTCGACACATTCTGAAGAAGCAGTGTCGAGAAGCAGTTACAACAACACAAGGAGTTGTGTCGACACCATAAAGGCTAGTGTCGACACTTAGTCTACTTGTGTCGACACTTAGTCTATTTGTGTCGACACATAAAGACTATCTATCTCGACACTTTCAGACAGTGACAGAGATTTCAAGAAGTGACTGGATGACTTGACAGCTGCCATTTCAACCGGTCAACTGCTACTGTCAGAGCTGTCAGAAGGTTGTTAGAAACCGGATCAGACGATCACCGTGAAGAAAGCTTATATAAAGGCTTATTCCTTCAACAGAAGAAGAATCGATCAATGAAGTGAAAAATAACACAACAAGAAGTAGACCTTCAAGAGAAGATCTAAGAAGTTGGAGAGAGAGAGCTCCTTCTAAGAAGACCAGCTGTTGAACCAGGCTGATAAGGAAGATTCAGATTGAAATCAGAATTCAAGTCAGCAGTTGATTGAAGATCATCTACATAGAGATACAACCCTACTGTGTTCTAATTCAAGAAAGCTTTGAAGAAAGCCAAGTGAGGTTGATCTCAGCCAAGTTCTTTCAAGAACTCATCAAGAACCCAGTCAACTCATCTCTCTCTATCAGAGTTGTGGTTATATACTTTGTATTTTCTAATTTCTGTAGGATCTTGTATAGATCTGAGTTGTAAGCCTAAATCTATAAAGGCTGAGGTAGGGCTTGTGAGCCTGAGTGTAGGAGAATCATTTCTCTGAGTGTAGGCCTTGTTGAAGGCTGAGGTAGGGCTATTATGCCTGAGTGTAGGTCTTGTTGAGGACTGAGTGGTAGGGCTTGGTGCCTGAGTTGTAGGAGTGAGATCACTCTGAGTTGTAGGAACCTGTTTGGGGTTCTGAGTTGTAAGATCTGAGGATCTGAGTAGAAGTGGAGAAGTTAGGCCCAATCTGGTACACTACTAGATAGGCGAAGGGGGAAAGTGGATGTACCCAGAGCTTGGGGAACCACTATAAATCCTGTGTGCTCTCTGTGAATGTATGCTTGTATGGTTGTTGTGCTGTGATACTTGTAGAATTGAAATTACTGTATTATATTTCTGCCTTTAAAGTTTAAAAAGAGATAGGTCACCTATTCACCCCCCCCCCCCCTCTAGGTGATTAGGCACTGTTTCTTTCAAGTATACCGGTTGAAATGGCAGCTGTCAAGTCATCCAGTCACTTCATGAAATTACTGTCTCTGTCTGAAAGTGTCGAGACTGATCTTTATTATGTGTCGACATAAATAGACTAAGTGTCGATACAAGTATACTAAGTGTCGACACATGCTTTGGTGGTGTCGACACAACTTCTTTTGTTGTTGTAACAGCTTCTCGACACAGCTTCTTTAGAATGCGTCGACACTGATTATGTGTATCGACACAAGCCCTCTTTTCTTTAACTTGGTTGAAACTTGCTGAGTGTCGACACATCTCCTCTGTATCGACACAATTTCTTTTGTTGTTGATACTTGCTGAGTGTCGACATATCTCCTTTGTGTCGACACAAGCACTTCTTTACTTTAACTTTGTTGAAGCTTTGCTGTGTGTCGACACAAGTCCTGTGTGTCGACACAGTTGATGTTGACAAATACTTCTATGTGTCGAAACTGCCTCTTGGTGTCGACACATTTGATGTTGACTATGCTTCTCTGGGTGTCGACACTGCCTCTAAGTGTCGACACAATTTATGTCGACAATTCTTCAAATTTCTTTGGTTCCACTTGTGATAGGAAGCTGGAGCAAAGAACTGTGCTCAGATTCCTGCTTCTTGTTTTCACTCCTTGTCTTGGATCACCTATTATCTGATTTGCTGGATGATCCTTTAAATATCTATTAGCTGCAGGTAGTCTATCTTCAGGTTGTACACCTCCAGCCTCTTCATTTAGCTGTACCTCTTGGTCTTCTTTTGCTTCTAGAGAGTCTTGTACTCCCCTTGGACAGCAGCCACCATTTTCCATTTGCTGAGTTGCAGTAGAACCTTCTGTAATGGTAAGCTTGTCCATTCTCTCATTTATACCTGCAGAACTGCAAACACTACTTGGCAATTCATAGTTAATTAGTCTTGTTTCATCAAAGACTACATGTATAGACTCTTCTATAACTTGAGTAACCAAGTTGTAGACCCTATAAGCCTTACTATTATTGCTGTACCCAACAAATATCCCATCTTGGGATTTGGCAGCAAACTTGGTTAGATAACACTTGTCATTGTTAAGTATATAGCACTTGCAACCAAAGATCTTGAAATAGGATAAGTTTGATTTTCTGCCCTTCACAATCTTATAGGGTATCTTTTTGTGGCTCTTGGTGATATTAGCCCTATTGATCACATGACATGCAGTGTTTACTACCTCAGCCCAGAAATATTCTGGGAAAGAAGTGTCACTCAATAGGGTTCTACCAGCCTCTATCAATGTTCTATTCTTCCTTTCAGCAATACCATTTTGCTGAGGTGTTCTATGTGAAGAAAATTCTTGAAAAATCCCAAATTCCTCACACAGTTTTGTCATACTTTCATACTGAAATTCAGTACCATGGTCACTTCTGATTTTGACCACTGTACTGTCCAACTCATTCTGAATTTGTTTAATAAAAGTATATAAGACACTTGGGGTTTCAGATTTTTGTCTTAGAAAGAACACCCAGGAATATCTAGAATAGTCATCTACTACCATAAATGTGTAGACCTTCCTACCTAGACTGTGAACTGGCATAGGACCAAATAGATTCATATGCAAGAGGTATAAACACCTCACTGAATCCTTGTTTTCAAGGCTATGAAAGGTGGATTTGGTCTGCTTGCCTTTTTGACAAGCTGAGCATATCCCATTCGTTATACACTTAACTTGAGGATCATTCCTCACTAACTCTTTGCTAAAGAGTTGGCCAATAGTCTTATAGTTAAGATGAGCCAGCCTCTTGTGCCATTTAACACAATGTGAGACTCTCTCATCAGCTACAAGACAAATAGGATAAACATTGTTCTCACACACAAAATTCAGACAATAAACATTTCTCTTCCTATATCCTGTCAAAATGATCTTTTGATCACTTGACCTTTTGATATGACATCCATTCTTAATAAATGAAATGTCATATCCTAAGTCACTCAACTGACTTATGCTAATAAGGTTGTGTTTCAAACCCTTCATATAGGCCACTTTAGAGATAGTAATCTGGTTATTAGAAATGTTACCAAAGCCTTTGATGATTTCTTTTTCAGAACCACCAAAGGTTACTTTAAGGCCATCCTTGATAGGTGTGTAGTCCTTCAGCAACCCCCTTGTTCCAGTCATGTGCCTGGAACATCCACTATCCAAGTATCATATTGGGGCATGACAACTTGGACTCACCTGCAACACAGATTACTTAACCTTAGAACCCAAATAACTTTTGGGTCCTTGGTGCAAGTTAGTCTGAATTTTAACAAATCTACCTGTAGCTCTTCTAGCAGGCAGATTGCTACTCTCCTTAACACTAGAATTGTGCCAACAATCTAAGGCAAAGTGGCCTACCTTGCCACAACACCAGCACTCAAACATGTTGTACCTTTGTTTAGGTACTACCCTGGCTGAATTATCTACAGCAGGCTTCTTGTTTTGTGCTGGGGCTTTGCCATTAGATTTGGACCTAGCAGTCCAGGCAGTTTTCTTAAATCCTAATCCAGCCTTATCCTTTTGAGGTACAAACTCATTTATCAAGGGTAAAACAGATTTAGGTTTAGAAAAACTAGCTACTATCTCTTTCTCTTTCTGAAGTCTAATCTCCAGATTTTTAATCTGGTCATTCTTAAATGTGATAGTACCCAACTGAATAACAGTAATGTTTTTCAGTTTGGCTATCTCATTCAACTTCTGATCCAGCAACTTCTCTGAATCAGATGCAACCAATTTAAGACTAGCAATCTCCTTTGCCTGAGTTTTGGCTAAGGTTTTGCTTTTCTTCAGGGCCTGCAACAAGTCCCTATATTCATCAATTAACTGATGAATATCTCCTTCAGATTCAGACCCACCCACATCACTTGATGCAGATGTATCTGACTCTGACTCGGTACTATAAATTGAACTAGAAGAACAACTTTGTACCTCACTTGGTCCAGGATGATCCTGGCTCTTGTCTCCTTCAGATATAGCCATCAGCCTCTTGCACTGATGGTCTTCATGCTCATAAATTGAGTTCATTAGCTGCATGAACTCATTTTCTTCCTCTTCAGCAAATAATCCAATGTAGGCTTCAACTTCTGATTCTGTTTCTGAAGATGACAGGTCTGTCAGACTCTTGTCTTTTTTAGCAACAAAGGACTTTTCCTTTTTGCTCTTAAACTGAGTCTTCTTTTTGTCAGCTGACTCCTTCCTCTTTTCAGGACAGTCAGCCACTACATGTCCCTATCTATTGCAGCAATAACACACAATCTTTGAAGATGTAGCTTTGCTTGGCTTGGACCTCCTTTTGTCATTCCTGGATGACTTTCTCTTCTGATAGTAGTCATCTTTTGGCTGAGAAGTGGAAGGCTTAGACCTCCACTGCTTCTTCTTTAGAAATCTTTGAAAGTGCCTAGTAAAAGTAGCAAAGTCTTCATCATTTTCACTGCTATCAGAACTCTTACTATCTGAATTATCTATGACAGCCTCAGCAATTATTTTAGGTGGAGATGTAGACGTGCTTCTATACTTCTTAGTGGCTGCAGTCTTGAAGGCCACAGACTTTTCCTTGTGCTCCACTCTAGTATTCTTCTCTTCTTCCTTTCTAGCCATTAACTGCATCTCATAAGATAGCAGTTTTCCAAACAAAGTTGTAGGAGGTATATCAACAAGTTTGGTCACTTCCCTAATGGCACAAATCTTGGTGTCCCAGTCCTTAGTCAGGGATCTTAAGAGCTTGTCATTCAGCTCATAGTTGCTGAAGACTCTTCTATAGGACATCAACTCATTAACTATCTTATAGAACTTCTTGTAATATTCTATAATGCTATCAGACTTTCCTTGTCTGAAGATTTCATATTCTTGATTTAACATTGACTTCCTATCTTGTCTTACTTCCTCTGATCCCTCCATATAGACTATTAATGTGTCCCACATTTCTTTAGAGGTTTTACAATGAATTAAGTTCTGAAATGTTGAATCATCAATGGCACTAACAATTATATTCTGGGCTCTCTTGTGCATAATGGCCAGGATGATTTCATCTTTAGTCATTTCAGAAAAGTCCTTGGGAGTTTTCTGATTTGCATCCAGAATGGATATCTTCATTAGCACATATGAGCCTTCTTTGACTGTAATATATATCCTTGGGTCAGAAGCTTCCATAAAGAGTCTGACCCTCTCTTTCCATATGCCAAATATCTCTTTTCTACATATTGGCAATTTCATTGACCCCAGCTCTTTGTGATTCTCACTAGAACCCATTTTCTTGATTCTTGTTTGTTTTGAATCTTAAATCTGCCTTAAGGATCTCACTCTGACTGTTAAGTCCTTCTTTGAGTAACCTGGATCTGATACCACTTGAAAGAATTAGTGCCTAACCACCTAGAGGGGGGGTGAATAGGTGTAATTTTTCTTTTACTTTAAAGACAGAAAATCTGTTCTGTAATTTAAGCAGCAATTGCAAATTCTATAGCTATCAGCATAGCAACTGTAGTAACAATCATACACAGAGTGCACACAGTGTTTATAGTGGTTCCCCAAGGTCTGGGTACATCCACTTTCCCCCTTCGGCTATCTAGCAGTGTACTAGATTCGGCCTAACTTCTGCACTTCTCCTCAGATCCTCAGATCTTACAGTTCAGAACCCCAAATAGGTTCCTACAACTCAGAGTGTCCCCACTCCTATAACTCAGGCAAACTGCCCTACCTCAGCCTTCACCAAGGCCTACACTCAGAGAACACAGTCTCCTACAACTCAGGCACAAAGCCATACCACTCGGTCTTCAACAAGACCTACACTCAGAGATCTATATCTCTTACACTCAGCCTTTATAAAATAGGCTTACAGCTCAGATCTATAATAGATCTTATAAAAATTTGATTAAACAAAGTTTATGACTACCACCCTGAAAGAGAGAGAAGGGTTGAATGGCTTCTTGAACTGTTCTTGGAAGAACTTGGCAGAGATCAACCTTTCTTAGCTTTCTTCAAATCTTCTTGAATCTAAACTCAGTAGGATTGAATCTCCTGTGAAGTTGATCTTCAATCAGCTTCTTACTTAAGATTCAGATATCAATCTGAATCTTTCTTTGCAGCCAGGTTCAGCAAGTGCTCTTCTTAGATGAAGCTCTCTCTCTCTCTCCAACTTCTTCTAGATCTTCTGTCGAAAATCTTCTGTATAATTACTTCTAACTGTATTACTCAGAATCCGTATTCTTCAATGATTGATTATCTCTTTCTGTTGAAGGAGAAAGCTTTTATATAGTCTTTCTCCAAGGTAACCGGCTGATCCGGTTTCTAACAACCTTCTGACAGTTCTGACAGTTCTGACAGTTCTGACAGTTGTAGTAGACCGGTTGAAATGACAGCTGTCAAGTCATCCAGTCACTTCTTGAAATTACTGTCTCTATCTGAAAGTGTCGAGACTGATCTTCATTATGTGTCGACATAAATATACTAAGTGTCGACACATGCCTTGGTGGTGTCGACACAACTTCTTTTGTTGTTGTAACAGCTTCTCGACACAGCTTCTTTAGAATGTGTCGACACTGATTATGTGTGTCGACACAAGCCTTCTTTGCTTTAACATGGTTGAAACTTGCTGAGTGTCGACACATCTCCTCTGTGTCGACACAACTTCTTTTGTTGTTGATACTTGATGAGTGTCGACACATCTCCTTTGTGTCGACACAAGTACTTCTTTACTTTAAGTTTGTTGAAGCTTTGCTATATGTCGACACAAGTCCTGTGTCTCGACACATTTGATGTTGACAAATACTTCTGTGTGTTGACACTGCCTCTTGGTGTCGACACATTTGATGTCGACTATGCTTCTGTGGGTGTCGACACTGCCTCTAAGTATCGACACAATTTATGTCGACAATTCTTCACAGTGTGTCGACACTGCCTGTATGTGTCAACACATTTCTTCTGGTGTCGACTCTGCCTTTTCTGGTGTCGACACAATTTACTCCAAGTGTCGACACAGCTTTTCTTCAGTGTCGACATAAGCCTTCATAAGTGTCGACACTGCATCTCTAGGTGTCGACATATGGACTTAGAAATTTTTCTGCATTTCCTGCAATTACTTAACCTGCACATATAAACTCAAAACACATCAAATACACCTTGATGTATATCATTGAGTAAGGTGAGGCTTCTTCAAATCTGGTACACATTTTCCAATATACCCAACAATATTTGCTATTTTAAGATAGCTTCCATGGAGGGATCTACTAGTGTTTCCATAGTGGATGAGACAAGATATGATGAAAATCATTTTTATATGTTACAAAGTACTGTGATGGCACTGAAGATGACAAACGATGGTTTATTAACTATAATTTCAATACCAATGATAATGACTGCTCATGTAGATGTTTTGAGACTAGAAGAATCTTGTGCAAGCATATACTTAGGATATATAATATGAAAAATGTCAGGCAGATTTTGAACAAATATTTGCTTCAACATTTCTGTCATAATGCTTAGAAGGGTATCTACCTACCAAATACTTCATGCATGATAGATTGTTATTCCAATTTAATATTTAGAAATCACTTAATACATTTTTCTTATGACCTTGCATACTGAATAGAGAACTGTTAAGCTGCAAAGGCATGTGTTTTGGCAGTCTTGAATAATTTAGCAAAGAAAATCTATGACATGGTTGAGGCTAATGAAATGCAGAAGAAAGGGTTTAGTGATGAGAAAGATAAAAATAATCCAGTGGTTAAAGATCCAACAGCGAATAGACGAAAAGGAATTTCAAATGCATGTTTGAAGAGACATTAGAAGTTAGGAAGCAAAAAAACCAAGTAACGTGCTTGACCTTTCAATAATTGTCAATTCACTATTTTTGTTAATTCACGGTTAAATTTTATTCTATTTGCAGGGAAGAAAGTTGTGGTTAAGAGAAAGAAGGTTGTCGTAGAAGAAAGTTTGGAGGAGGTACAAGGGATCAATTTTCTTGACCTTTCAATAGAAGACCAACAACCGAGCAAATCAAATGCTCCAATTGATTTAAATGATGAATTTTATTTAAATTTGTCCTTTGATTTCTCTGGCATTCCTAATGTCTTCAAACCATAACAATTATTACTTATTTTCTAGATCTTAAACTTTGTTTTGGGCATGGTTCAATGTAATTCATATATTGTTAATTACTAATTGTAATATTATGCATAAGGCAACACATCCTTCTTACATTAATTCCACTGCAAGCATGCACATTAATTTCAGAACGATGGGGCTTGTAATTCACAAATTCAATTCAAAATAATTTCCCAGCAAACATGTAATAAGTTTAAATTTTGCAAGAAATGAGTTTAAACTAATAAGGCATCATCAAATGTCAACAATCCAGTCCAGAAATCTTCTCAGAAATACTATTTGAAAAAAATTTTGAAAGACTCGATAACAATTTCGGCCCGAAAATGGGGCATCTCAACCTGCCATTTTTTGTTATCTTGCCAAGAAATGACCTTCATAGATGAGAAGGCCTGAACTTCAACACAAATATTTTGTAATCGTTGCTATTTTCTCTATTTGGGCATGCCGCTCACATCTTGTATCGGTCAATCAGCTAAGCCTTCTGGGAAGGCCTCGGTAGCATCTTCATATAGGGCCTTCACCAAAATTACATATAAGTAGGTAGAGTTCTCATTCATCCTTTATAAATATATATATTCAAGAGAATTTATTTATGCAGACATTAGCACATAGGTCGGCCGGATGACGGCTGCTTGGAAGTGAATCATAATCCTACCACCGGCTCTCTTTTAACCAGCAAATCAGTAATGCCCAATGATTGTCTAGGTGATAAGGTATTGTTTAGGTGATAAGGTATAAGGATTATTTTTGATGAATTAACCGTCGGAGTGGTGATATGGCTGATAAGAGTGGTATAATTCTTTGCATTGCTTCTTTTGTAGTACTGCATAACTTAGGATGCTCATATCAGTTACATAAAATTGAAATAAATGTTTAAGGAATATCAATTGATAGATGCTCAAGAAACATTTTGCATGATTTGGCGACACAAAAATAAACTTTTACTCGTTGTGACATCATTTTTCTCTTCGTTCCTAGCACAACAGAATAGGCATTTAAATGTGTATCCATGACCCTGCCTTGTCCCAAAAGATCATCTATGTCAGCTCTTGTCATAGATATATTTTCAATTTCAATAACAAACATATTTCCTATCAAGATAAAAAAAATTGGCTTTACATTTGTTATAATTACAACCAAGCTAATAAAAAAATACAATAACTGATTACCTATCAATAATTTTGCTCAAGATAAAATCAATACTTTCCCTAACTCTTTGTGTGAGAAATAATCTCCCCAGACAATTCAGCTCTCTTTAAAAATTTTGCCATCAACTGCCTTGTTGCGGCCAAACTTAACGCCCCGGTCAGACCGGAATAACTCGGACCGTCTTAGCTCACAGAGCGATCGAGCACACACACATCCAATTAGAGAGAGAGATTGCACACATGATGTTTTATGTGGAAAAACCCCTTAACTAGGTAAAAAAACACGTGACCGGATTTGTGTCGGTCAAACTCCATTATTTTCTTGCGGTTACAGCTTTCTTGGAGAATCGAGTGTGATAAGCCACTCCTCGTTACACTTTGGATAAGAGAGAGAAGGATACTTAGGATCACGGCTGGCAACAGGCTGTTTTGCGTGAGGTTTGTTGCTTTGGCGAAGTACACGAACGTGCACCTATTGCTGTAGGAACTTCATTCTCGTCGCTTGTTCGTGGACTTGGGCAGATTTTGATGACGAGGCGATGTCTTGCAGGTGGCTCAAAAAAGGCTCAAATGAGGCTTGGAGATGGCTTGAAGGTGGCTCGTAGGAGGAATCTGGCAGAGCTCTGGTCAGAGGAAAAAGAAAGCAGAGGAGCGAAAAATTGAGAAATGAGGAGGCCAAAGGCTCCTTTTATAGGCTCCAGGAGGTGGTTATGATAGTTATGCAGCTATCCTCACACCGTAACCATCGATATTATTATTTTGTTTTGAGCATATATTTTTCTCATTATGTTTGATGTTTGTAGGCCAAATATTTCATTAACATCGCTCCCCCACCAATCATGATGGTTAGTGGTGGTTACTTAAGAATTGGACGGTGGTGATAGTTACCGAGTGGTCGGACGGCAAGGGAAGCCTGCCATGGACTAACGACCGGACCGACGGTGAATGCTCACCGGCAGAGGAAAAGGCATAGCTTGCGGCCGCGGGAGGCGGTCGTGGGAAAGGGTAGGTCGGGCGCTTCGCCCCATGCGGGCAGAACCCGCGACCGCGGGAGGCGGTCGTGGAGAAGTGGTGGTCGGGTGTGGCCGCCCCTTGTGGGTGGAGCCCGCGACCATGGGAGGTGGCCGCGAGGAAGGGGCAGCCGGGCGCGAGCTGCCCGGCCCCAGCGGTGGTGGTTACTCAAAAGGTGGGTGAAGTAGGATCGGTGCATGGGGGATCACGTGTGATGATCGAGTGCGCGACGGTTTCTCCATGATCCTCATTTGGATAGTGGGATCATGAGGGAGTGGGCTGATCTCCCCCCGAGTGTTTTGTAAAAAGGGACATGACCCCATCAATTTCCCTCTGAAATCGCTAGGGTTACAAACTATTTTTGTGAGAAGTGCGAGGATTTATTCTCCTTTATGAAAGATTCAATCGACGACAAAGATGGTGATGGCGAATGGGGAGGCGCTAGAGAAGGCAGATGGCAACGCTTTGTGGGCAAAGACAAATCTTAAAATAGAAGTTTCAAGTCGGCGAGCGGAGCCCACTAACGCGGGAAGATGTCCACCGACTGAGATGTCCCCAGCGGGCGCTTCCCAAAGTGAGCTTGCCTCCCGGGCATGTAAGGACGTGTGCATACCCAGGCATGCCCGCTCCCATCACCGGCAAATGCACCTCCATGCGCTCGGAGGGCGCATGGGCGCACACATCCAAAGGTGCACACTGGGCGCACCCAGGGGTGTGTGCGGGAGCATACCTGGGGGTGCGCGTGGGCGCGAACCTGGGGGTGTGCGTGGGCTCACACCTGGGGTTGTGCGTGAGCGCACACCTGGCAGTGCGCGGGGGCGCTCACACACCTAGGGTTGTGTGCGGGCGTGCGCACACTAGGGGTGCGTGCAGGCGCGCACCTGGGGTTGCGCGCGTAAAGAGCAGGATCGAATTTCGCGAGAAATTTCATGATGATCAATTTATTCGGTAAGCTTCGTCGATATCTTTACGGATCTATGATCCGTTAAATATTTCATCCACCGAGGCTCCCGGAATCGCGGCCGGACTTTCACGAACAAGAAGAAGTTGTTGCTCTGGTTTCGATTCGGTCTCTTAGAGAACATGAATAGGGTCTTCTCTAATCTAATGCCTTTATATACTTATTAAATATAATAAGAATAATAATGATATTAAGAATAATAATCTTAGTAATAATAATAACCTTATGCACATGCGCGCGAGAATAAAAAAAGAGGCTTAAGATGGCTTCAAATCGAAAAGTGATCAGCATGAAAGTTGTTCTAGACGAACAAATTTCAAGTTAACCATTTTTTATTTGACGCCGTTTTGAGCCTCAAAATGGCGCCCGAAAGTTTGCGAAAAGAGCAGGATCGACTTTCGCGAGAAATCACATCATTTCTCGAGAAATGGCCGGATTTCTCGAGAAATGGCCGGATTTCTCGAGAAATGGCCGGATTTCTCGAGAAATGGCCGGATTTCTCGAGAAATGGCCGGATTTCTCGAGAAATCGCCGGATTTCTCGAGAAATCGCCGGATTTCTCGAGAAATCGCCGGATTTCTCGAGAAATCGCCGGATTTCTCGAGAAATCGCCGGATTTCTCGAGAAATCAATGGATTTCTCGAGAAATCAATTTTGTCTTTTATTTCCGGATAAAATGACGATAAGGGGGTTAAATACACCCTGATTCGAACGAAATTCACACCATAGGCGAATGTCGGCGCTACGAATCTAACGTCGAAGACAAAACTAAAATCTGATATAGCGTTCTCGAGATATTAATTTCAAAAATTTACGACAAACGTAAATAATATAAGACTACAAACGCGCGCCGAGAAACCAAAAATGCTCGGATCGCGACTAAACTGGACGAGCAAGTCCAAAATTGACTAATTTAATTTTCCAATGTGAAAAGAATTTCAGTTTTCAGCGAAAACCCCAAAATCTGGTCAGTCGGATCTAACGGACGTGAAAACGCCCTAACGGCGTCGCGCCGTCAACTTGACGTTAAAAGTAACATTCTGACGTCATAATTACGTCATTACTGAATTAAATAATTACCGGAAAATCGGGAGCGTTACAGTCACTCCCCCTAAAAAGAAGTTTTGTCCTGAAACTTAACACAACTCCAAAACTAAACCAAAATAAATAGCTAAATACTAACAAATTGGAAACGTACCCGCAACTTAGGGGAAGATATGCGAATGAGATTCCCTCATCGCTGATACCAATTCCCACGTCGTGCTCTCGACGTCTTGATTTCGCCAAAGAACTTTGACCATATGTATTGTCTTTCTCCGCAACACCCGATCCAGAATCTCCAGAATACGAACAGGTTCCTCGATGCACGAAAGATTAGGCTGCAACTGGGGCACCGAGTCGAGGACATGACAATCACTAAGAATACACTTCCGCAACTGGCTCACATGAAACATATCATGGACGCCAAGGAAGGTAGTAGGTAACACCAGCCTATAAGCTGAATCTCTGATGCGCTCATAAATCTAGAAAGGTCCCACAGGGGTCCAACTTATGGTTCCTTCCAAATATTCTAACATCAGGCATCTGAGAGACCTTCAGAAAAACCATGTCCCCAACTGCGAACTCCAGATAAACCCTTCGCTGATTTGCATGCTTCTCATAACGCTCCTGAGCTACACGGAGCTTTTCCCGAATATGGGTTACATCGACACTCATCTCTTCTAGGGCTTCCAGACCTAACAATGTTCTCTCACCAACCTCAGCCCAAAATAAGGGAGTCCTACAACGCCTCCCATACAAAGCCTAAAACGGGTCCATCTGCAAACTTTCTTGATAACTGTTGTTGTACACGAACTCCATCAGTCTGAGATGCTCGTCCCAAGCTCCAACATGGTCCAAGATATAACACCTGGTCATATCTTCCACAATATGATTAACTCACTCTATTTGACCATTAGTCTGTGGATGATATGCGATTGAAAACCCAAGGTTAGTGCCCAATGCTCCTTACAGGCTCTGCCAGAATCATGACATAAACCTAGAATCTCGATCTGACATGATACTCACTGGCACTCTGTGCAATCGGATGACCTCTTCCAGATATAACTCAGCTATCTTCTTCATAGAATATCGAATCTTGAAAGATACAAAGTGCGCACACTTCGTCAGTCTATAAACTATAACCCAAACCAAATCATGCCCTTGGGGAGATCTTGACAGGCCAGTAATAAAGTCCATCGATATGCTCTCCCACTTCCAACTCGGTATTTCCAACAGTGTTAGCTTGCCACCAGGCCTACGATGATCCGCCTTAACACGCTTGCAAGTGAAACACTAAGATGCGAACTTCACAATGTCATTCTTCATACCATACCACCATACAATCTGTATCAGATCCCTATACATCTTCGTAGAACCAGGGTGGTAGGCAACGCTGGAACCATGCGCTTCATTGCAAATCTTAGTACAAATATCACCCACCGCGGGGATACAAAATCTACCTCGGTACTTCAGGGTACCGTCTGCATCTATGGAGAAGTCAGGCAATTCTCCCTTCTCTGTCCTCCATCAGAGATGTTGAAGGTCTGGGTCTTCCTTTTGATGCAACCTGGTGAGGGCAATCCACGACGGCTCTACTGCCTCCAAGCAGGAAGGCCCGTCACTACTGCCTACTGAAATGTCCATCAGTAAGAACTCCTCCACCAAGGACTGCACTGATAGGTTGAAGATCTGTGCGGTCGTCCTGCTCAAGGCATCGGCTATCACATTAGCTTTACCTGGATGATAAAGGATCTCTACCTCATAGTCCGCAACATACTCCAACCACCTACGCTATCGCAAATTTAACTCCTTTTGAGTGAAGGCGTACTTCAAGCTCTTATGATCGGTATAAATCTTGCACAACGTGCCATACAATAGATGTCTCCAAAGCTTCATGGTGTAGATCACAACTGCAAACTCTAGATCATGCGTAGGATAATTCTTCTCATGGATCTTCAAATGTCTCGATCCATACGCAATCACTTTACCTTCCTGCATCAAGACACATCCAATCCCAATGTGCGACACATCCACATATGCAATGTATTCCACTCCCTCAGTAGGCAAGGTCAACACTCGGGCAGTGCATAATCTCCTCTTCAATTCTTAGAAGGCTCCCTCACACTCATCGCTCCACACAAAAACTGTGTTCTTATGTGTGAGCTTTATCATTGGGGCAGACAATACTAAAAACCCTTCCATAAACCTTCTTTAATAACCTGCTAACCCTAGGAACCCTCTGATCTCCTTAGGTGTAGTAGGTCTCTTCCAATCCATAACTACAAACGCGCCCCGAGACATAAAAAATATTCGAATCACGACGAAACTTGATGAGCTAGTCCAAAATTAACTAACTTAATTTTCCAACGTGAAAAGAATTTCAGTTTTCGAAGAAAACCCCAAAATCTGGTCAGTCGGACCCAACGGTCGTGAAAACGCCCTAACGGCATCGCGCCGTCAACTTGAGGTTAAAAGTAACGCCCAGACGTCATAATTACGTCATTACTGAATTAAATTATTACCGGAAAATCGGGGGCGTTACAGTGATAGATACGCCTGCCCCCGAGTCCCTCGTACAGAGACTTTTCCCCCGGGGTTTCTTCATCTTTGAAGGTAATGAGTGATTTGGTAAATGAATTGTTCATCTTCCCTCGTTTGAACTGATTATCCTGTATGGCATTAACCCTTTATTTTTGTCTGCAGATTGAAGCTCAAGCGCATATAACTTTTACATTGAATGGTCATTATGTGAGCTTGAAAGACAAATTTTTGGCTCTACGGGAGAAGCTTCGAGCAGAGAAAGCTTCAGTTGCAGCCTCTAAGGAGGAACTGGATCGGGAGGTATCCTGATTTTGGCAGATCAGATCAAAGCTGAATTCTAAGATCAAGGAAGCCCGATCATCGTTGCAGTCGGAGAAGTTGATGGCAGAAAAGATTGTGCAGACTTTGAAGACTGCTCGGGAGGAGAACTCCGTGTTGTGGGGGGAGTTGGATGCTTCCAAGGCAGAGATAGCGCATCTTTATTCGGAAGAACGCGTACTTGAGATGAAGGCGGTTGGACTGGAGGAGTACCGCGATTCCTTAGATTACATGCGTGATCGCGGCTTGCTTAATGAGAAGATTCGCAGGGATATTTAGTCCAGGGAGGTTGGGCCTCAGATAAAGGATGTCTGCAAGGTTGCGTTCAGACGTAGCGTGTCTGTTGAAAATTATGAAGTGAAAGTGGGTGATGGAGCAGACCGCGCAGTCTGGGCGGTCTGAGTCCGCGGCCTGGGCGGACTGATGTTGCGGCCTGGGTGGTCAGTGGCCAGAGTAGTCTTGGCGGCTTGGGCGTCTAGTGGAGCGGCATGTCTTTGGCGGTCTGATTGCGGTTCTTAGCTCGGCTTGTGGTTCTACAGATCTTTCTCTTGGAGTAACAGAGCGGTTTGGAGGTTTTATCCGCGGAGATGTGACGGACTTGATTAGAGTCCGCGGATTCCACTATTGCGGACTGGCTTTGGTGATCGACATTGGTCCCTGCCGAGTTCTCCGGTGTTGCGGTGCATGAGCCGCATTCTTGGTGGCGGACTGTCCATGGAGTTGGTGGTCTGGGTTTCGTGTCCGCCAAACTCGCAATGGTTGTTTGGTGGGTTGTTGGACTTGGTCACACTCTGTGACAAGTTCAGGGTGTTCGCAGTGTCCGCAGAGTCCGCTGTTGACCGAGCGGTCTGCCTTTTGGTCGTGGACTCTTGCGGCGAGCTGAGGTATTGTTCTCGAGCTGTGCGAACTGTCGCCATGTCCGCGTATGGCGTGCGGACTGATGCAGTATAAGTTGTGGGTGTGTCCGTGTGTTGTGCAATTTGGCGGACTGGTGGTGTGCTTGCGGGCTGTGCGGACTGTTTTCGTGTCCGCATGTAGCGTACGGGCTGACGCAGTGTATGGGATATTTCTGTGTCAGTGTGTTGTATGTGTGCGGACTGGCGCGGTGTCTGCCTGGTTGTGGACTGGCCTTGATTTGGTGCCTGGCGGGTTGTTTGGAGTCCGGCTAAGTCCTTGCGGACTCAGCGGACTGGGCTTTGTTAGCTGCGAGCTGGGGTGGTGACTCTATTCATTAGGGCGGTCACCACACTCCTCACCCCGCCTATAAATAGACCCCCCCCCCAGGAACGTCTACAGTAACAGAGTGAACATTAAGTTGAGCACAGATCAATTATTGCGGACTCGGTTTTCCAGGTCGCACGGTTTGAGATTAATTGGTTGGTGTTTGCAGGTTTTGCGGCTAGCACTGTGAAGCCGGGCGTCTGGTTCTGATAAAGGTCAGGAAGCAGTGAAGCTTGCGGTTTACAATCAGCAGTTGCAGCAGGTCGCAGGTGGCGGCCAACCAGTTTCTCTCCTCAAATTGATCTAAGTTCAATAACCAGGACGCCTGTCTAGGCGGACTTGGCGGTCTGTTCATTCAGTTCGGCGGCAGCTTGTAGAGTAGACGTCAGCAGAATAACAAGTTATCTACGCGGTTTGTGCGGACTCCGTATTATCAGAGTAGCAGCAGCGGCTTGGTGGTCTTGGCGGTCTCGGCGGACTTAGCGGTCTTGGAGGCAGTCTGCTAGGCTTGAAGTTTGTTCTTGCTTGTTTTCTTCTCTTTGTACTTGGTGAAATCATCTCTTGCCATGTATACCTTGCTTTGTGAAGTTGATAATGGATTAATGCAAGATCTGTGTGTGCTCTTCGTTGTCATTGATACATTGCTCAGTTTATGGTTGGAGTGTTCCTGCGCCTAGTGCTCGTTTCTGCTTGATCAAGTGATCAACTTGATAGTTTTGGAAGTGTTAACTTGATACCAGAACTACCAGTTGATTGACTTGTGAAATTTCAACATGGTATCAGAGCTAACAGTGGCTTGAGCAGAGAGCTGTGATCAACCTCAGATAGTGCTTGGCGCTTCTAGAAGCCTTGTGATCAGTGGTGATTTGCAATGGAAGGAGCCTACGGAAGAGGTCTTGGCATTGAGCTTCTGACAGCGACTAACTTCAAGAAGTGGAAGTCTTACATGAAGAGCTATCTCTTGGGTGAGGAGTTATGGCAGGTCGTCGGTGGTTACGATAAGCAAGAGGTTACTGCTGCTACAAGTACTGATGAGGAAGTGATAGTTTGGAGAAGAACTAATGTTAAGGCAGAGTTTGCTCTCAAATTGGCTATCTCACACGAGCTCTTTGATCACATCTTAGGATGTGTGTCTGCTGTAGAGATTTGGACAACCATTAATGGGTTGTTCAACAGGAAGAATGTGGCTAGGCTGCAGTTCCTGGAGAATGAGTTGGCTAAGGCAACTCAAGGTGATTTTTCCGTCTCTAAGTTCTTTTTGAAGATGAATAATCTGTGCGCTGAAATATCAGCATTGGATCCTGATGGTCCCATCTCTAAAGCAAGTTGAAGAGGCACATAGTCCGCGAGTTGCGGAAGGAATATGTGGCCTTTGTAACTTCCGTGTAAGGGTGGGCAACTCAACCTTCCATGCTGGAGCTGGAAAACTTGTTAGCGTCACAGGAGAGCTTGGCCAGGTAGATGGCCGGTGTGACTTTCTCTGAAGGAGGTAGTGAAGCTCTCATCACTGAGAAGAAGAAGAAGAGATGGGAAAAGAAGAAGAAGCCTGCTACTGAAGAAGGGCCTTCAACCTCTTATTAGCAAGAGAGGAGCTCTGCTCCTAAGAAGAATTGGAAGAAAGAGTTGAAGTGTTATAGATGTAATCAGGCAGCCACTTCAAGCGCGATTGCAAGGTCAAGTTGCAACCTGGGCATGTTGCAGGCAAGTAGGGTGCTTGTTCCAATTCTGAGGAAGCCGGGTGGGGAAGAGCCTTCTTGACAAGCACATGTGTTCGTGCTCTTGCCACCATTGACTACCAAGATGACTGGATAGTCGACTTGGGGTGTGGTCATCACCTCATTGGAGATGAGTAGAAGTTCTCATCTCAGCAACCGTTCACAGGTAAGGGAGCAATTATTACAGCTGATGATTCTATTCATTCTGTAGAGAAGGAGGGCGTTGTTTCTTTGGAGAGTGCTCATGGTCCGCTTACTCTAAGGAGTGTGTATCACATACCCGTCATGAAGAAGAACATCTTCTCGGTGGTCAATGTGGTCGACGCGAGCTTTCATGTTCTGTTTGGCCCAACAAAAGTAAGGTTTCTCCGCAACG
Source organism: Platanthera guangdongensis (assembly GCA_039583875.1). NCBI lineage: Eukaryota > Viridiplantae > Streptophyta > Magnoliopsida > Asparagales > Orchidaceae > Platanthera > Platanthera guangdongensis. The sequence goes on from CM077149.1 coordinate 101,978,161, forward strand.
TATCAGGGGTAAAGGCTGATGTTGCTCATGTAGGGATAAGGGTAAGAGACTTGTTTGTTCTATCAACAAGCTCTTATGTCGATCGGATGAGAGCCAATGATAGCACGGATATCTGGCATGAGAGACTAGGGCACGTGGGGATGGACAAGCTCAAGGCTATGTCAATGAGGAGCTTGGTGAGAGGCTTGCCGAAGTTGTCCTCCTATAGATATGGTCACATTTGTGCATGATGTCAGTACAGTAAGACTCATCGCCTTCCGTTTGATAAGTCTCAAACAAGGAGCAAGGCACCATTGGAATGCATTCATGGTGACTTGATGGGGCCAACAGCAACTGGTAGTCTTAGAGGCAACAGATATATGCTTATGTTGATTGATGATTAATCAAGATACACTTGAGTGTATTTTATGAAGGATAAGTCGGCAGCTTTCCAATTGTTTGTGGAATTCAAGGAGCTGGTGGAGGGCTGGCTTGGTTTGCGGATCAAGAAGTTCAGATTAGACAACGGTGGTGGGTTTGTCTCATCTGAGTTCTCTAGTTTCTGCATTAAGCACGGGATCCAGAGGGAGCTTACTTGTGCTCATACTCCACAATAAAATGGAGTAGCGGAGAGGAAGATCCGTCACTTGACGGAAACTTGCAAATGTTGGCTTCATGCAAAGGGCATTCCCAGGTCCTTCTAGGCGGAAGGAATGGTCTGCACAATGTATGCCATCAATCGGATGCCTCTAAGTCCGATCAACATGAAGTCTCCAGTTGAAATGATGTTCAAGGAGAAGCCGAGTGTGGAACACCTTCGGGTGTTCGGATCAACCTGCAATGTTCACATCCCGGATGCTCAGATGATCAAGCTTGATGCAAAGGCAAGGAAACTTGTCTTTATGGGATATGATGAGCAGAAGAAGGGGTAGAAGTGCATAGATCCTGCGACAAAGGAGTTCTTTGTTTCAAGAGACGTTGTCTTTGATGAGCTGACATCGTATGGAGGTGGCACCGTTGAACTGCAGGAGAGCAGGGTTGATGAAGGGCAGGTGGAAGCTGCTGAAGATCTTTAGGTGGAGCTGTCTGTGTCACCAGGAGCTCCATGTGTTTCAAACTCTGGAGCTGAAGCTTCTGGTTCGGGAAGCAGGGGGAGCCATGCTCCAAGTGTGCCCGGGAACAGAGTTGGTGCTGAAGAAGCAGTGGAGGTGGTGAGTAAGGAGCAGCCTCTTCGGAGATCAAAGAGGATCATTAAGCCACCAGCTTGGTATTGCGAAGGAAACACGGTAAGCTTCGTTACTTGTTTCTTCGCAGCCCCCTTGGATGAGCGGGAGCCTTCAAAGTTTGAAGAAGCCGCTGGAGTAAAGGAGTGGGTTGATGTTATGGATGAGGAGATGGCTGCCCTCAGGAAGAATGAAACTTGTGACTTGGTGCCTAAGGTGAATGGCGTTACTCCTGTTACTTGCAAGTGGGTCTACAAGCTCAAGAAGAAGGCGGATGGAAGCATCGAGCGGTATAAGGCTCAGCTTGTAGCTCGGGGTGTTTTCACAATAGTACGACGAGGATTATGAGGAGACGTTTAGTCCAGTGGTGAAGATGACTTCAGTACGAGTGGTGATCTCTTTGGCGGCTTGCCAAGGGTGGAAGATGTTCCAGCTGGACGTAAAGAACGCTTTTCATTATGGGGAGATTGAAAAGGACATTTTAATGAATCAGCCACTCGGGTACATATCTGAAGAACATCCGGACTATGTCTGCAAGCTCCGGAAGGCGCTCTATGGGTTGAAGCAGGCTCCTCGAGCCTGGTATGGGAAGATTGCAGAATATCTTCAGCTTTGCGGGTATCTGGCTTCAAACTCAGATTCGAGTCTCTTCGTCAAGAATAAGGGGGATCTTCTAGTCCTGGTGTTGTTGTACGTGGATGACATGATCATCACGGGAAATTCCAAGGAGGAAGTAGCTAGGCTTAGAGCAGATCTAGCTATCAGGTTCGAGATGAAGGATCTGGGTGAACTCCACCATTTCCTTGGACTTGAGGTGGAGAGGAAGGAGAGCGGCACACTCGTGTCCCAGAAAGGCTATGCGGAATGGATCGTTCAGCGATTCGGCATGCAGGAGGGGAAGAGTAGATCTACTCCAATTGATTCTGGCATCAAACTTCGACGGGATGAGGGGAGAATTCTTCCTGATCCTTTGGTGTTTCGGGCTCTAGTTGGGAGTCTTATTTACTTGACGATTACAATGCCAGACATTGCTTATGCAGTTGGCCGCGTAAATTGGTATATAACAGAATCCAGGAAGCTTCATCTGATGGCGGCTAGCAATATCTTGAAGTACGTGAAGGCCACTTCTGACATGGGTCTCCTGTATAGGAGAGGCACGGAGTTTGTCCTTCAAGGGTACTCGGATGCTGATTACGGGGGAGATTTACATGACCGGAAGTCAACATCCAGTAAAATCTTCACTTGTGGATCAGGGAGTATTTCTTGGTGCAGCAAGAAGCAAGACCCGGTGTCCGTCTCTACTATGGAAGTGGAATACAAGGCCTCAGCCTTGGCAGCTCGGGAAGCCATCTGGCTCAGGAGATTAGTAGAGGACGTCTATGAAGAAGTGCGCGGTCCTACTCTGCTGAGCGGTGATAATGAGAGTGCCCTGAAACTGGTAAATAATCAAGTTTGTCATGCTCAGACCAAGCACATCGAGATTGAGCGCCACTTCATACGGGAAAAGGTGTTGGAGGGATCTCTAATGGTGCAGCATGTACGGAGTGAGGATAATGTTGCAGACATTTTCATGAAGCCGTTGCTGAAGGTGTCGTTTACTCGGTTACGAGGATTGCTGGGCTTGATCACCACTTCTCACTTTAAGGGGGAGTGTTGAAAATTATGAAGTGAAAGTGGGTGATGGAGCAGACCGCGCGGTCTGGGCGGTCTGAGTCCGCGGTCTGGGCGGACTGATGTTGCGGCCTGGGTGGTTAGTGGCCAGAGTAGTCTTGGCGGCTTGGGCGTCTAGTGGAGCAGCCTGGGCGGCCTGTCTTTGGCGGTCTGATTGCGGTTCTTAGCTCGGTCTGCGGTTCTGCAGATCTTGCTCTTAGAGTAACCAGGCGGTTTGGAGGTTTTATCCGCAGAGATGTGACGGACTTGATTAGAGTCCGCGGAGTCCGCTATTGCGGACTGGTGTTGGGTACATTGGAAAATGTGTACTAGATTTGGAGAAGCCTAACTTAGCTCAATGATATTCATCAAGGTGTATTTGATGTTGTTTTGAGTTTATATATGCAGGTTATGAATATGCAGGAAAAGTTTCTAAGTCCATGAGTCAACACCAGAATAAGCTGTGTCGACACTTGTGAAGACTTATGTCGACACTTGAGAAAAGCTGTGTCGACACCTGGAGTCAATTGTGTCGACACTTGGAAAAGCTGTGTCGACACACAGGAATTGTGTCGACACACAGAAAGCTCAGTCAACATCAACTGTGTCGACACACAGGACTTGTGTCGACACACAGAAAGTTCAGTCAACATCAACTATGTCGACACACAGGACTTGTGTCGACACATTCTTACAGAAGCTATGTCAAGAAGCAGTGTCGACACCATGAGAGCTGTGTCGACACCACCAAGGATTGTGTCGACACTCAGTCTACTTGTGTCGACACATGTGAAGTTCAGACTCGACATTTTTCTGACAGACAAAGTTTCAAAAAGTGACTGGAAGACTTGACAGCTACCATAACCAACAAGTCTACTACAATTGTCAGATCTGTCAGAAGTTGGTTAGCAACCGGATCAGCCGGTAACCTTGGATGAAGTCTATATAAAGACAGATTCTATCAACAAAGGAGAACAAGTAAGAAGAACAAAAAAAAGAAGTACACGAAACACAATTACAACAGAAGATCCAACATACACAAGGAAATCTAGTCAGAGATTTCAAATGGATCTAAGTGAAGAATTTCAATATATCTTCAGAAGAATTTGTAGAGAGAGAGAGAGCTCCAACAATTCAAGTGAAGAAAGAGACTGTCATCAACTAGTCTCTTAAAAGCAGATCCTGAACTAATCTGCAAAGAAGAATTCAGATTGATTTCTGGATTTTAAGAAGGAAGTTGATTGAAGATCATCTTCAAGAAATTCAACCTTATTGTGTTCAGATTCAAGAAGATTTGAAGAAAGCCAAAGACAGGTTGATTTCTGTGTAATCGGATTCTTCAAGAACTGATCAAGAAATATTTCTACCCATTCTCTCTCAACTTGGGTGGAAGATAAAACTTATTTTTATCATTTTTCTGTAAGATCATTATTGATCTGAGTTGTAAGCCTAATTTATAAAGGCTGAGTGCCTGAGGTAGGAGATTTACATCTCTGAGTTGTAGGCCTTAGGAAGGCTGAGGTAGGGCTGTGTGCCTGAGGTAGGAGATTTGATTCTCTGAGTTGTAGGCCTGGGTGAAGGCTGAGGTATGACTTAATTGCCTGAGTTGTAGGATTGTGGACTCACTCTGAGTTGTAGGAACCTTGACTGGGTTCTGAGCTGTAAGATCTGTAGATCTTAGAAGGAAGGAAGAAGTTAGGCTGAATCTAGCACACTGCTAGATAGGCGAAGGGGGAAAGTGGATGTACCCATCATTTGGGGAACCACTATAAAACTGTGTGTCATCTGTGATTTTGTATGATTGTGTGATTTCTATGATGTGGTAGCAGTAGATCTATTTGATTCTATGTGATTAACTGAATTAATATTCTGCCTTAGAGTAAAAAGGAATTGTACCTATTCACCCCCCCCCCTCTAGGTGTTTAGGTTATCTTGAAACCAATTTTTCAAGTGATATCAAAGGGAGGTTGCTCAAAGATATACTTAACAGTCTGAGTAAGATCTGTGAGGCAGAATAAATTAAGATAAATGGGTTCAGGAGAAAATCATAAGGAACTTGGTTCCATGAAGTTATCCGTATGCAGGAAAGAAATCTTTGGAATATGGAAAGAAAAGATCAGATTATTTATGGAAGCATCTGATCCAAGAATATATATAACTATTAAGGAATGGTCTTATATTCCAATGAAAGTCTCAGTTCTTGATGCTAATCAGAGGACACCAAAAGACTTTTCAGAAATGACTAAGGATGAGATTATCTTGGCTACTATGGACAAGAGAGCTCAGAATATTATAGTGAGCGCCATAGATGACTCAACATTCCAAAATCTGATTCACTGTAAAACCTCCAAGGAGATGTGGGACACATTGATAGTCTACATGGAGGGATTAGAAGACGTTAGACAAGATAGAAAGTCAATGCTTAATCATGAATATGAGAGCTTCAGACAAAGCAAATCAGACAGCATCACTGAATGTTACAAGAAGTTCTTCAGAATTGTGAATGAACTAATGTCATATGGAAGAGTATTTAGTACATATGAGTTGAATGATAAATTCCTTAGATCTTTGACTAAGGATTGTGACACCAAGATCTGTGCCATCAAGGAAGTGGCCAGACTAGCAGAAATCTCTCCTCCAACACTATTTGGCAAATTGCTTTCTTATGAAATGCAACTCATGACCAGAAAGGAGGAAGATAAAAGTACTAAAGTTGACAATAGAGAAAAGTCAGTGGCATTCAAGGCAGAAGCCACAAGAAAGGACAGGAGGATGTCTCCATCTCCTCCTAAGAAAGCTGCAGAAGTGTCTAAAAGTACTGATAGTCACACCTCAGACAGCAATAATTCTAATGATGACTTTGTTGTCTTCACAAGGCAGTTTCAGAGATTTTTGAAGAAGAAGCAGTGGAGAACTAAGCCATCCTCCTCTCAGTCCAAGGATGAATATTATCAGAAAAGGAAGTCATCTATAAAGGACAAGAGTAGGTCAAAACCTAGCAAATCAACAACTACAAAGATTGTGTGCTACTGCTGCAACAGACCTGGACATGTAGTAGCTGATTGTCCAGACAAAAGAAAGGAATCAGCAGATAATAAAAAGTCTCAGTATAAGAACAAGAAGGAGAAATCCTTTGTAGCAAAGAAAGAGAAAAGCTGGACATATCCATCATCTTCAGATTCTGAATCTATTGCTGAAGCTTATATTGGTTTGTTTGCAACAGAAGAAGAGACTGAGTTCTTGCAATTGCTGGACTCAATAAATGGAACTGAGGATCATCAGTGCAAAGGGTTGATGGCCTTGACTGATGAAGATCACTGCCAGGATCAGCCTGGTCCAGGTAAGGTAAAAAGCTTATTTGAAGATTCTGATTATTTCACTGGCTCAGAATCAGAAGCATCTGCATCAAGAGATGTGGATGGATCTGAATCTGAAGGAGATATTCATCAACTTATAGATGAATATGGTGATTTGTTGCAGACATTTAAGAGATGCAAAAACCTGACTAAAATTCAAGCTAAGGAAATTGCAGCTCTTAAGTTGGCTGCATCTGATTCAGAAAAGCTACTGGATTAGAAGATGAATGAGATTGCCAAGCTGAAAAACATAACTGTTATTCAGATGGGAACAATCACATTTAAGAGTGATCAAATCAAAAGTCTGGAAGTCAGACTTCAGAAGAAAAAAGATCTAGTGGCTAATTTCTCTAAGCCAAAATCTGTCCTTCCCTTAATTGATGACTTTGTGTCTCAAAAGGGTAAGACAGGATTGGGTTTTAAGGGAAATACTAGGGTAGCTAATTCCAAGAGAAAAAGGAAAGCCCCAATTAAGCCACTTATCTTTAATCCCCCTATTGCTCTCAGAAAAGTGCAACAGCCTACAAATTATAATGATCATGATATCTTATATGGTCATGGTAAGCCTGACATTCTGAACGACAAGAGGTATTGTTGGGTTCCATCAATGCCCCCGGTGTTGGGAGGTACGGCGTGCTGCGCTACGGCCCGCACTAGTCGAAACAGAAGGGTGTGTCCCCTGGGGCCTAACTGGCCGCCCCGTGGATCCTGCCTAGGGTAGCCAGCTCCATAAAGGAGTGGTAGCGCCGTCCTCAAACAGTCCGGGCTTTTGGGCGAGTTGGTTGCGCCATATCCCTACAGGTATCCAACACTCAAGCAAAGAACAGCTGACAACAAAGCTGTTAAAACTGTACCTAAAAGAGATATAATAGATATGAGTGCTGGTGTTGTGGCAAGGTGGGAGACTTTGTCATTGACTGTTGGCATAACACTAGTGTCAGGATGAATGCCCGCTTACCTGGAAGAAGGGCTGTTACAAATTATGCTAAATTTCAGTCTAACCTGAACCAAGGACCCAATAACAATTTGGGTTCTAAGGTTAAGTAATTATTTGTTGCAGATAAGTCCAAGTGGTCATGCCCCTTTATGGTACTTGGACAGTGGATGTTCCAGACATATGACTGGAACAAGAGGATTGTTGAAGGACTACTCACCCATATTGAATGGACCTAAAGTAATCTTTGGTGGTTCTGAAAAAGGAGTCATCAAAGGGTTTGGTAACATTTCTAACAGCTCAATTACTATCACTCAAGTGGCTTATGTGAAGGGTTTGAAACATAACTTGATAAGCATAAGTCAACTGAGTGATCTTGGATATGACATTTCATTCATTAAGAATGGTTGTCATATTAAAAGGTCAAGTGATCAGAAGATCATGTTGACTGGTTATAGGAAAGGAAATGTGTATTGCCTAAACTTTGTGAGTGAGAATAAAGATTCTCTTATTTGTCTGGTAGTTAATGAAAAAGCCTCTCATTGTGTCAAATGGCACAATAGGCTAGCTCATCTAAACTACAAGACTATTGGTCAACTCTTTAATAAATAGTTAGTGAGGAATGGTCCTCAAGTTAAGTGCATTAAGGATGGAATATGCTCAGCTTGTCAAAAAGGCAAGCAGACCAGATCCTCCTTTCATAGCCTTGAAACCAAAGACTCAGTGAGGTGTTTATACCTCTTGCATATGGATTTATTTGGTCCAATGTCAGTTCAGAGTCTAGGTAGGAAAGTCTACACATTTGTAGTTGTAGATGACTATTCTAGATTTTTATGGGTTTTCTTTCTGAGGCAGAAATCTGAAACCCCAACTATTTTCTGCAACTTTGTTAAGCAAATTCAGAATGAACTGAACAATTCAGTGGTCAAAATCAGAAGTGACCATGGAACTTAATTTCAATCTGAAAATATGACAAAGGTGTATGAAGAATTTGGGATTCATCAGGAATTCTCCTCACCTAGAACTCCTCAGCAAAATAGAATTGCTGAAAGAAAGAATAAGACTCTCATTGAGGCTGGTAGAACTCTATTGAGTGACACTTCTCTCCCAGAATATTTCTAGGCTGAGACAGTAAATACTGTATGTCATGTGCTCAATAGGGCTTCCATCACTAAGAGTCACAAAAAAGACACCCTATGAGGTAATGAAAGGCAGGAAACCAAACTTATCCTATTTTAGGATCTTTGGTTGCAAGTGTTATGTGCTTAACAATGGCAAGTCTTACCTAACAAAGTTTGCTGCCAAATCACAGGATGGGATATTTGTTGGGTACAGCAACAATAGTAAGGCATATAAAGTCTATAACTTGACTACTCAAGTTGTAGAAGAGTCTGTTCATGTTATATTTGATGAATCAAGACTTATTAACAGTAAGTTGCCAAGTAGTTCTTGTAGTTCTACAGGTATAAAAGAGAAGATGGACATGCTAACTATTAAAGAAGATCAAACTGCAAGGCAGGAAGAGGAAAATGATAATTACTGTCCAAGGGGAGTACAAGACTCTCAAGATGCTGATGAAGACCATGAAGTACAGCAGAATGAAGAAAATGGAGAAAGTCAAACTGTAGATAGACTTCCTCCGGCAGTTAGACATTTAAAGGATCATCCCGTGCACCAGATTATTGGTGATCCTACACAAGGAGTTCAAACTAGAAGCAGGAGCTTGAACACTGTACTATGCTCAAGCTTCTTGTCTCAACAGGAGCATAAAATATTTGAAGAAGCTATACAAGATCCACACTAGATTGATGCTATGCAGGAGGAGTTAAATCAATTCAGGAGATGCAAGGTCTGGAAGTTAGTTCCTAAACCAAAAGACCACAATGTCATAGGGACTAAGTGGATATACAGGAACAAGCTAGATGAGAGTGGGATCATAATTAAGAACAAGGCAAGGCTTGTTGCCAAAGGATACAGGCAGGAAGAGGGCATAGACTTTGATCAAATATTTGCCCATGTGATAAGGTTGGAAGAAATAAGGCTATTCCTAGCCTATGCAGCCTATCAGGGTTTCAAAGTGTTCCAAATGGATGTTAAGTCAGCATTCCTGAATGGAGACTTAAAGGAGGAATTCTATGTAGAACAACCATCAGGTTTTATTGATCCACTCTATCCTAATTATGTGTATAGGCTTAGGAAAGCCCTATATGGTTTGAAATAAGCCCCAAGGGCTTGGTATGAAACCTTGTATACTTTCCTTATTGAGAACAAATTCTCAAGGGGGAAAATAGACAAAACTCTATTCCTTAGGGAATCCAAAGGAAAGATAATTCTAGTCCAGATATATGTTGATGACATAATATTTGGTTCTACTGAAAACAACATTTGTAGAAAGTTTGCTAAACTTATGCAAGGGAAGTTTGAGATGAGCAACATGAGAGAACTTAAGTTCTTCTTGAGACTCCAAGTAAGACAGACTGATGATGGCCTGTCCATATCCCAGTCTAAGTTCACCCAGGAGTTAATTAAGAAGTATGGTATGGAGTCATCCACTACCATGAGAACTCCAATGGGGACAACTATTCCTTTAAGCAAAGATGATGCAGGAAAACCTATAGATGAGTCTTTGTATAGAGTGATAGTTGGCTCCCTCCTTTATCTGACTGCTAGTAGACCTGACATCATGTATGCTACATGTGTCTGTGCTAGGTACCAATCCTGCCCAAAAGAATCTCATTATATTGCTGTTAAGAGAATTTTGAGATATCTTAAGGGCACACCTAATCTAGGCCTTTGGTACTCTAAGAATAGAGATTTTCTACTAACTGGATATTCAAATGCAGACTTTGTAGGATGCAAAGAAGATAGGAAAAGCACAACTGGAACCTGTCAATTTCTAGGAGGAATATTGGTGTCATGGAGTTGTAAGAAGCAGACTAGTGTGGAAATCTCCACAGCTGAGTCTGAGTATGTAGTTGCAGGGAGCTGTTGTGCACAGCTGTTGTGGATACAACATCAGCTTAAAGATTATGGTATCCAGGTAAGTAGAACCTCTTTATTCTGTGATTCTACAAGTGCTATTTCTATTGCTTATAATCTTGTTTCTCATAGTAGAACAAAGCATATAGAAATAAGATATCATTTTCTTAGGGATCATGTAGAAAAAGAGGATATATGTTTAGAATTTGTCAATACAAGTTTTCAAATTGCTGATATATTCACTAAGCTATTGGATGAAACTAAATTCAATAATTTTAAAATTAAATTAGGTATGCTGAACGTAGAATAGATTGACAAATTTGTCTAAGTACTTTTGTGTCGACACAAAAAGAGGTATATGTCGACACAGAGAAGTTGTGTTGACACATCTAGAAAATTGGTGTCGACACTTCAGAGGAGTTGTGTCGACACTTCAGAGAAGTTGTGTCGACACTTAGAAATAGAGTCGACACAAAATTTCTGTTGAACTAATAAGTATGTCTGTGTCAACACATCATCAATTGGTGTCGACACATAGAAGTCAACACTTCTGTCGAGACATTAGAAGTCTGTGTCAACACCATCTCACCAGTGTCGACACACTAAGTAAATTTTGACCTTCAATGTTTAGACACATATAAATAGGTCAAGAACATACCCTGTCGAAACGCTCTCTAGATTTTTGAGACTAGATTCTTGTGTCGACAAACTCTCTCTTCTCCATTCAAGATTTCTCACCATCCCAATGGCGCCGAAACTTGACAAAAACGTGAACGAGGGATATGAACTGGTACGGAATGCCTTTGACGATGCTGAACCAGCGATTAAAGCTGTGATAGCTCTAATTGCAAAAAATAGCTTGGAGTATTTGACATCATAACCTACAAAGATATAGAAGAAGAAAATCATTGAGTTCTATGGAGCTGCCACTCAGGATTCAACTGGACTAAAAATTAGGTTTTCAGTCCAGGGTAATAAAGTCAAACTCACCATGAAAAGCATACGAAAAACTCTTCATCTGCCAAAAACTCAAGAAGACGAAGAAGTTACATCTTCCAAGACCAGGGAAGCACTCCAGTGGTGTGGATTAGATTCCATCATGAAAATTGGATCATCCATGAATAGAAAAGGAATGAATGTTCAAGGAAAATTCCTTTCAGAAGTAGTTGACAAAGTCATCTTATGCAAACTAGGTGGACATGATAGGGTCTCAGCCTACATGTTTGGCCTCATGACCAGGATCATCTACAAAATCAACACCAATTGGTCTGCAGTCATATATGAAAAGATTAGAGAAAGCATCAAGAAACCTAATCTGGGAAGGATATTAAGCTTATACTTGGCTAAAGTAATTCTAGAAGTGATGCAACAGGCTATTAGATCCAAGATCAATTACATGAGGAGAATGGATCTAAGGATAATCCCTAGATGGGATAGAGTGCTGATAAAAGACATGGGTGATGAAGAGAGGCCAGAGAATACTGAGAAATCACCTACTCAAGACATTAGACATGATGATCAGACGCAGGGGGAGCCTCATATTGAGGAAGAGCCAACACACTTAGCAAGTGAAATGGCTAATCAAACTATTCTTGAGGTAATCTAAGAAGTCAATCAAACAATTTTCAATAATGAGGATGGAACACTAACTGTGCCCTTGATTGATGTTGATCAGAACACTCAACTCAATAATCAAGTATAGGATGTTATCATGGAAGATACATCTCCAGTTGTTGATGCTCCAGCGTTAGTGGTGCCTCCAGTCCAACCTCAACAAGAGTTTACCCTTGAAGAGTTGTTCCCTAATATAGAGCAAGCAAGAACTGAGGGGGAGCAAGTCAGAACTGAGGAGGAGCAAGCCAGAACTGAGGGGGAGCAAGCCAGAACTGAGGGGGAGCAAGCTGGAATTGAGGGGGAGCAAAGTAGGACTGAAAAGAAACTGCCTCCAAGTCCTCAGGAAAGAGTTGATATAGCAAGTACCTCAGCTTCTGAAGATGAAGCAGAATCTCAAGAAAAGATGAGAAAGCTGATGGTTTTCAGAAGACAAAGCCAAAGCTATAAAAGGGCATTGCAAACTGCTCCACAACCAGTTCCTGCACATGATTATAGCTCCTTATTGGTATCTTTGCAAGTAAAATTAGATGAACAAAGAATAGCCATGGAGAAATATATTGATGAGACCCATAAATATTTGCAATTCTCCTTGGCTCAAGATATAAAATCAATTAGATTTGAGGTAAAACAGAATAAAAAGGAGATGACAGATTGCTTTCACAAAGGAGGTAATGTTGTGGTTTTCCTAGCAAAACAACAAGAAGGAATAAAGACTAAAGTTGATGATATAGTGGTCAAGTAAGACTATGTCGTAGAAAATCAACTGAGGATGAATGATAATATTACTGAATCACATAATGTGATTGTTACAGAATTAAAGAATACTGCAACTGCACTGACTAAGGCAAGGGCTAAAGAGAAATCATAGTTTGATAAGAAACTTCAAGAAGATTTAGCCACTTTCCAATCTGTACTTCAAGCCTCTCTGAAGATTATATCTGCTCAGCTTCTAAAGTTTAAAGCCTATTATACAGAGAGAACAAATTATCTGGATACTCAAATCAGGTTCCAAAAGAATGATCTCAGGGATCATATTGAAAGAGAAGTCATAAAGGGGGAGAGGTTGATAGTCAATGCTAGCTCAGAGCATGCCAAATGGATAAAAAATGTTGTTAGAGAAACTCTGGGATATCCACCCCTATGTGATGATGACAACACAGCTGAGTCAGGAATTCAAGCTGCAGGACATGAAGGGGGTCAGCAGGAAGTAGCTCAAATCATCTATCCCCCTTCTAACTTTGAAGAAATTCAACACCTGGTTCATCAGATGTACAACCCTCCAGAGGCTACTAAGAATGTTATCATTGAGAAAGTAGAAATGTCTGAGGCAGCTTTGCATAAAGATCAAGAAGCTCAGCTCTCAAAGAAAAGGTTTAGAGAACAGACAGAGTTGAAGCCTGATTTTGAGCAATGGAGTCCTACTTCCAGGAACACTATCTTGACTGCCTGGAAAGCTGTGAAGGACAAGACCCATGAAAGGAGTAAATGGTACACTGAGCAAGAATGGAATAAGTATGAAGCCAGGCAGGAAGCCATTCTTCAATATAGAAGGAAAGCAAAAGCTGGGAAATTACCTGCTAATGCTCTAGAGCCTAGCAAGTACTTCTCAAATCCTTTTCATTATTTTGAAAGGCAAAAGATAAGAGCTGAAGAACAGAAAAGGAAAGATCTGAAAGACAAGAAACCTGCTGATGATGCTGAACCTACTGTGCAGGCTCAGGTCAAACCAGGAAAAGGCATAGTCATCAAGGATCCAGATCTGCCTTAGTATAGATTAACTAGATTTTACAACAATGTAATCTTTAGTTGTTATAAAATTCTATGTAAACTGATTGTTGAAAAACTTTTGATAGTTTAAACAGAATAATGATTCATGCTCACTGTGTTTGCATCATTCTGTAATGACATATTATACATGTTTTGTTTATATATTACCCCGTTATGTAATGTTTATATACATCATAATGTGTGTTTATTATAAATGGTGTATATCATTGACTAAGGGTTATGACTTCTCCAAATAGGGGGAGATTGTTGGTTACATTGGAAAATGTGTACCAGATTTGGAGAAGCCTAACTTAGCTTAATGATATTCATCAAGGTGTATTTGATGTTGTTTTGAGTTTATATATGCAGGTTAAGAATATACAGGAAAAGTTTCTAAGTCCATGAGTCGACACCAGAAGAAGCTGTGTCGACACTTGTGAAGACTTGTGTCGACACTTGAGAAAAGCTGTGTCGATACCTGGAGTCAATTGTGTCGACACTTGGAAAAGTTGTGTCGACACACAGGACTTGTGTTGACACAAAGAAAGCTCAGTCGACATCGACTGTGTCGACACACAGGACTTGTGTCGACATACAAAAAGTTCAGTTGACATCAACTATGTCGACACACAGGACTTGTGTCAACACATTCTTACAGAAGCTATGTCAAAAGCAGTGTCGACACCATGAGAGCTGTGTAGACACCACCAAGGATTGTGTCGACACTCAGTCTACTTGTGTCGACACATGTGAAGTTCAGACTCGACATTTTGCTGACAGAGACAAAGTTTCAAGAAGTGACTGGAAGACTTGACAGCTACCATAACCAACAAGTCTACTGCAACTGTCAGATCTGTCAGAAGTTGGTTAGCAACCGGATCAACCGATAACCTTGGATGAAGTCCATATAAAGATAGATTCTATCAACAAAGGAGAACAAGTAAGAAGAACAAAAAAAGAAGAAGTACACGAAACACAATTACAACAGAAGATCCAACATACACAAGGAAATCTAGTCAGAGATTTCAAGTGGATCTAAGTGAAGAATTTCAACATATCTTCAGAAAATTTTGTAGAGAGAGCTCCAACAATTCAAGTGAAGAAAGAGACTATCATCAACTAGTCTCTTAAGAGCAGATCCTGAACTAATCTGCAAAGAAGAATTCAGATTGATTTCTGGATTTTAAGAAGGAAGCTGATTGAAGATCATCTTCAAGAAATTAAACCTTATTGTGTTCAGATTCAAGAAGCTTTGAAGAAAGCCAAAGACAGGTTGATATCTGTGTAATCAGATTCTTCAAGAACGGATCAAGAAATCTTTCTACCCATTCTCTCTCAACTTGGGTGGAAGATAAAACTTATTTTTATCATTTTTCTGTAAGATCATTATTGATCTGAGTTATAAGCCTAATTTATAAAGGCTGAGGTAGGGTTGAGTGCCTGAGGTAGGAGATTTACATCTCTGAGTTGTAGGCCTTAGAAAGGCTCAGGTAGGGCTATGTGTCTGAGTTAGGTGATTTGATTCTCTGATTTGTAGGCCTGGGTGAAGGCTGAGGTAGGGCTTAATTGCCTGAGTTGTAGGAGTGTGGACTCACTCTGAGTTATAGGAACCTTGACTGGGTTCTGAGTTGTAAGATCTGTAGATCTGAGAAGAAAGGAAGAAGTTAGGCCGAATCTAGCACACTGCTAGATATGCGAAGGGGGAAAGTGGATGTACCCATCATTTGGGGAACCAGTATAAAACTATGTGCCATCTGTGATTGTGTGTGATTATGTGATTTCTGTGATGTGGTAGCAGTAGATCTGTTTGATTCTATATAATTAACTGAATTAATATCCTACCTTAGAGTAAAAAGGAATTGTACCTATTCACCCCCCCCCCCCCCCTCTCTAGGTGTTTAGGTTATCTTGAAACCAATTCTTTCAACTGGCTTTGGAGATCGGCATTGGTCCTTGTCGAGTTCTCCGGTATTGTGGTGGATGAGCCGCATTCTTGGTGGCGGACTATCCATGGAGTTGTCGGTCTGGGTTTAGTGTCCGCCAAGCTCGCACCAGTTGTTTGGTGGGTTGCTGGACTTGGTCACACTCTGTGACAAGTTCAGGGTGTTTGCAGTGTACGCAGAATCCGCTGTTGATCGGGTGGTCTGCCTTTTGGTCGTGGACTCTTGCGGCGAGGTGAGGCGTTGTTCTCGAGCTGTGGGTACTGTCACCATGTCCGCATATGGAGTGCGGACTGATGCAGTATAGGTTGTGGGTGTGTCCGTGTGCTGTGCAGTGTGGCGGACTGGTGGTGTGCTTGCAGGCTGTGCGGACTGTTGTTGTATCCGCATGTAGTGTGCGGACTGAGGTAGTGTATGGGATATTGTTGTGTCCACGTATTGCATGTGTGCGGACTGGCGCGGTGTCCGCTTGGTGGTGGACTGGCCTTGACTTGGCACCTGGCGGGTTATTTGGAGTCCGGCTAAGTCCTTACGGACTCAACAGACTGGGCTTTACTAGCTGCGAGCTGGGGTGGTGACTCTATTCATTAGGGCGGTGACCACACTCCTCACCCCGCCTATAAATAGACACCCCCCCAACATGTCTACAGTAACAGAGTGAACAGTAAGTTGCGCGTTGCGGACTCAGTTTTCCAGGTCGCGCGATTTGAGATTAACTGGTTGTTGTTCGCAGGTTATGCGGCTAACACTGTGAAGCCGGGCGTCTGGTTCTGATCAAGGTCAGGAAGCAGTGAAGCTTGCGGTTTACAATCAGCAGTTACAGCAGGTCACAGGTGGCGGCCAACCAGTTTCTCTCCTCAAATTAATCTAAGTTCAATTACCAGGTCGCCTGTCTAGGCAGACTTGACAGTCTGTTCATTCAGTTCGGCGATGGCTTATACAACAGACATCAGCAGAATAACGGGTTTTCCGCACGGTTTATGCACACTCCGTAGTATCAGAGTAGCAGCAACGGCTTGGCGGTCTTGGCAGTCTCGGCGGACTTAGCGGTCTTGGAGGCAGTCCGCCCGGCTTGAAGTTTGTTCTTGCTTGTTTTCTTCTCTTTATACTTGCCGAAATCATATCTCGCCCTGTATACCTTGCTTTGTAAAGTTGATAGTGGATTAATGTAAGATCTGTGTGTGCTCTTCATTGTCACTGATACATTTCTTAGTTTATGGTTGGAGTGTTCCTGCGCCTAATGCTTGTTTCCGCTTGATCAAGTGATCAGCTTGATAGTTTTGGAAGTATTTACTTGATACTAGAACTACCAATTGATTGACTTGTGAAATTTCAACAATGTCGAAGGCTTTCCGCCTAGTGGCCAAGCGCCTGAAGTGCAACGTTTCAAGCCTTAATTTGACGATATTTCTGGTGAAAAGGCGGAGAGCCTTAAGTCTGGAGTGGCCGACGAGTAGCGGCTTGTATTTTTATCTTTGTGTGCTTGTACACATCTATTTTTTTCTTTGTTATGTCTGCTGCATGTTTGTTATCACCCTTTGGTGATTTATGTAGCGTATTTGCACCTTTTTTTTTGATATGATGACATTGTTCTCGACTTCTCGTTCCTCTTTCTTTTATTATATGGATCATGGTAGTTGGCGAGGTGTATGCTTGTGGCAATGTCAAAGAGTGTGATGATTCGACCAGAAGGTCGGAGAATGTAAGGATTCGATCCGACTGTGGAGCCGAGCTCGGCTTTGAGAGGAATACCAGAGAATGTAAGTATTTGATCTGGGTGCCAGAGATTATAAGTATTCGATCTAATGATGCGACTACGATGGGGGCAGGCCCTGGCGATGGCGGGGTGTTGGCCTGCAGTAACGGCGAAGAATATAAGTATTTGATCTGACTGTCAGAGATTGTAAATATTTGATCTAGTTACGCGACCTAACCTGGCTATGAACCAATTGCCGGATAATATAAGTATTCGATCCGGGTGCTGGAGAATGTAAGTATTTGGTTCGACGATGCGACCGTGAGGGTGGCAAGCCCAGGAGATGGTGGGGCGTTGGCCTACAGTAACGACGGAGAATGTAAGTATTCGATCTGACTATCGGAGATGTAAATATTCGATCCGATTGTGCCGCCTAGCCTGGCTAAGAGCCGATTGCCAGAGAATATAAGTATTTGATCTAGGTGCCAGAGAATGAAAGTATTCAATCCGACGATGCAACCGCGAGTGGGGCAAGCCCTGGCGATGGCGTGGCGTTGGCCTGCAGTAACGGTGGAGAATCTAAGTATTTTATTTGACCACTAAAAAATGTAAATATTCGATCCAGTTGCGTGACCTAGACCGGGTATGAGTTGCTCGCTGTAGAATGCAAGTATTTGATCCAGAGAGTGGCCTAGCCTGGCCGAAGAAGTGGCTTTTAGAGAATGTAAAGATTCGATCTGAAAGTGTCCGAGCCTGGTCAGAAATTACTTGTTGGAGAATGTAAGTATTCAATATGGGGAGTGGCCTAGCCTGATCGAAGAAGTCTCGATGCCAGAAAGCAATATAATCAAATCAAAGTAGTTTGTGCGAGTCACAACTTGCGGCTTTTACATCATATAAAGTTTGAAATATAAAATAGTATGAGAATTCATTGATAGAAGTGATGCAGATTCTGCACGTTCCAAGTGCGGGGAAGAGTTTTTCCTTCATCTGTTCTGATTTTGTAGGTTCCTGGTTTAACAACAGCGGCGACAACAAAATATCCATCCCATAAAGCGAGAGCTTGCCCCTCTGCGGCCCTATACCAGTTGCTTTGATGCTTCGTAGGACTAGGTCCCCCACATTTATTAGCCAGGGTTTTATCAATCGGTTGTACAAGCGCATCACTCATCCTTAGTACGTGGCGCTGCACTTGGCAGCTGCATCCCTGATCTCTGAGATGAAGTCAAGATTTTCTCTAAGCAACTCATCGTTCTTTTCTAGATCGAAGTTGAGAACGTGCATACTCGCGTCGCCGATGTCGACGAGGATGACTGCCTCTGATTCGTAACAAAGATTGAATGGGGTTTCCACAGTTAGAGTTTTCTTGGTAGTGCAATATGCCCATAACACATTGGGGAGCGCGCCCACCCACTATCCCCCATATTCTTCTAGCTGAGTCTTCAGCCCTTTGAGAATGGCCCTATTAGTTACTTTGATCTATCTATTTGTCTATGGATGTGCTATCGCAGTGTGGCATAGAATGATCTTCAAATCTTCAAACATTCTTGTGAATGACTTTCCCGTGAACTGGGTTCCATTATCAGTAACGATGGTTGTCGGGATCCTAAAGCGGCAGACGATATTCTTCCAGATAAATTGTTTGGCATTTTCTTCCATTATCTTTGTCAGGGGCTCAGCTTCTACCCACTTGTTGAAGTATTTGATTGCCATGATGATGAACTTTCTTTGACCTGATGCTATAGGAAGGGGACTGTCACAACCCGCATTTTCTTCGAAATTAAGAAGTATCAGAGTAGGAGAAACACGCGTTGTGATGCCACGTCGAGCAGGGGATAACTCTCAACGCTCAGGCGAACACCATCTAACTAGACTATGAAAATTCATAAGTTTAAAGATTAGAAAAATCAGTTATATTTTTAAAGGCCGTATCCCTCGGCTCAGTGGATCACCTAGTCCACAGTTTAAAAACTATACTTATACGCAGCGAAAAATACCTTTTTTATATTTGACATCCTATGAGAGTGCATAAGTGTCCCCCCGAGGTCCACTTATACTATATAAGACTCTAGATTTATTTTATATTATAAGTAGGAAAATGATCTTTTGCGTTACTTGGAAAGTAGGGTATGAGCTTTATAAACATGCTGATCATGAGATCTACTTATCATAGTGTTTTTTGGTTTAAAAATAACTAGCAACCTAGCATAAATCTTCCCAAGAGCAAGTAGACTATCTCCAACAAGGTAGCAGTAAAAGAAACATATCTAGTATCATAAGGTAAACTACTAGTGGGCGCCAACAAACTGACACGTGTAGGATCTTTTGGCGCCCTTAGATGGGGGGGGTGGGGTGAATAAGGGCTCTTTAAACTTTTATAAACTTTTTGTAAAATATGAAATTAGATACAACGTTTGAGACACATCAATGAAATGAAAATCAAGATTTTGTTTCTCCAAAATATATATGTAAAATGATTCCAATAAAGCTTGAAATCAAGGCTTACAATTATAATAGTTTTTAGCTTTTTCACCGATCCTTCTCCCAAGAACCGGTAGTCTATAGTCAATATCTCCCTATATATGGCTACTAGCCTCCCCCTAAATCAAACCTATGATCTAGACGCTGCACAAAATGCGGTGATTTACTCCTAAGCCACACAAGGACCTAGACACCACACACAAGGTGGTGATTTGTCCCTAAGCCACACACGGACTTAGACACCACACACAAGGTGGTGATTTTCCCTTCCCAATTACAAAGATAAAAAGTGAAAATGAAAGTACAATAGTAAAACTTAAAAACTCCCTCAAAATCACGAGCTCTGAAGATGATGGTGGACCGATGAGAAGATCTCCAATCTTGAACGCACGGTCGTGTCTCCTTCGCTCTTGAGATTTCAACGGACCAAGGGAGTTCATCTGGAAACGGAGATGAAGGCTCTGAAGATTCTCCGGGAAAATAAAGCTCTGCACGATCAATCTCTTCCCTGAAATTTTTGGCCGTATATATCACTTCATGCTATCGCCGGTGGTAGGGTTAACGCCCCGCGATAGTGATAACTCTTCGTTGCTTGACACGTGGCACACGTCGCGCTGATTTTCAAATCTGAGCGGAGAACGTGACAATCGTGGGATATCACTCGGCGATATCGGTATCGCCCCACGATATCGCTGAACCGTGACTTCGTGCGCGATAACGTATGGATTAAGGATGACGTCAGCAGGAACTGATTATGCTATCGCCCGTGGTAGCGTTATCGCCAGTGATAGTGCGTTTTTCCTTTTCATCAATGTCATGCTCAGCCATTCCTTTGTACATAAAAAATCTGTTATCCCTGCACATTTAAAACACATACCAAGATCAAATACATCCGGGATTTGTTATTCTCAAACTAAGAAGCGCGGAACGCATGCTCCAACAATCTCCCCCTTTTGATAATAACAAATCCACTAAGAAAGAAATTGCGTGGGATCAGGAGAATGTGAAATAATTCAGATAATCATTATGAATCAAAGTGCATAAATAGTGATAATAAACTCCCCATATAATAAAGACCATTTAGACTATTTTCTCCCCCTATATTTGCTCCCTATTTAAAAGAAGAAATAATTACTCCCCCTAAATGTACTAATCAATTGATTTCGTACTTAATATCCCTTTTTGTTATTAGCAAAAGACGATGGGAAAAAAATGTAGCGAGGTGGAAATGCAGAAGCTGAAAGAAGCTGAGAGAGTATAAGTTAGTAATAGAATTGAGAAGCACGAGGAGTAGGATATGGACATTAAAAACCATGGAATAGTATTACCTTAAGATTTGGAATTTTATCAAAAAAATGTATGCTATGGAAAAATTAATTTAAGAGTTGATTTTAAACATTGAAACTTGTCAGGCCAAGATATCGAAAATAGGAAAATCGATGAAATGGAAGAGAAGAACTATGACAGGTCCAATTCTCATGAGAAGAAATTTTATAAATGATAATGATGTGTACATGTGAAGAGTGATATAGTATACATATTCCTTAAGAAATAATGTTACATGAAGGTTTGCAATATATGGATACAAGAAGCTAACATCTTTGCATAGATATCCTCATGTCGTAAAGATTTTCTTTTTTTTAAAATGGCCAAGTTTGTTTGCACAAGACACTTTACAATCCTTGTCAAGGTGCTCAACCTCACAATGCTCATTAAGACTTATCAGGAGGGTGAGTAGAGCTTGATTGGAGTATCCTAGTCATGTGTAATTGGTTTTTTTAAAGTTGTTTTTTATTCATTTTTGTTTGTAGAAACTTTGACTTAGAACTCCGAACTCACTTGTGTTGCAAACACAACAAATGGTTTTCTCAGAATGGCCATCAGTTTTGAAAATCAATTTGAATGAGGCATAAATGAAAATGTGAGCGATGTATTCGAATCTTTGAAACAAACCAATAGTATGTCAGAAGAAACTTAAGTATGTGTAATTATCAGCTCGTGTCAGTGTGAGCACATTATCAAGCATAAAATGTTACTCATACTTAGAGGCATGCGGAAACAAGTCTATTCAAGTTCCAGTCATCAACGATATGGGTAGATATCAAGAGCAGGACAAGTTAAAAACAATGTTCAAAGAACTTATAAACTAATAATCACACAGGTACTAGGTATCGTATCCTGATAAGCATCCAAAACTTTACTGTAACACTAGAAACAGGTTGTTGAAAAAAATTTCAGAGTATTTGGAAATTGTGGCTGAAAAATGCACTATCGCCAGCGGTAGCGATACCGCTCGGCGATAGCGTGTTTTGATATAAAAGTCGAAAAACCGGATGGGGCTGACATATCTCCTCCTTTTACCGACCCTGGACTGTTGGGCAGTGTCTTCTTCAGCAGAAACTCTCAAGAACTCCAAAAAAGGAAGGTTAGATCCCTCTTTATGGTTGTGTTTTACTTCAAAAAAATATAGATCTGCACTCTAGAGTATGAAAGGAGATAGATCTAGAAAAAAAATTTGATTTTGGTCATACATTTTGTGAAGAAATAATTTTTGAAGAAAATAGGTCATTTTGATGCAAAAGCCTTACAAAAATTGAGTTATAGGTGGTATATATTTGAGATGAATTTAATTTTAGTAGCTTTTCGGAATTTACTAGAGGAAATCTACACGAAATTTCCAAATAGGAGAAGTGTTTTTTTACACTATCGCCCGGCGATAGTACTGTCGCCGGCGACAGAAAAGAAATCTGTTTAAATTAAATTTTTGAGTTAACACGATGTTGTCATAATGGTTTCAGGAAATGGAATCATCATCCCGTGCAAGAAAACGCACCAGCCGCAACCCAAATGCATCATATCAAACATACCCGGAAATTGAGAATGCGTCAGTTGGTATTGCTAAACTTTTGGATGAATCATTGCCACCACATATCTATGAACTACTTGTGGAGTCAGGTATAATGTCTCTCATTGTGCCGAACACTTTTAGCTCCATCTTTGTACGGGATTTTTATAATAATTTGGAAGACCCTAAATATACGGGGTTGAATGGAGGAGTAAGGTCTCGAATCCAAGGAGTTGAAATAGATATTACTCATGCTAATTTAAGATGAGAATATAATCTTGCCACTTGTGAGGAACATTTTATGGATATAGTGGAGAATTATCGAAAGGATCGTGATTGGAGGATATTGAACCAAGTCCTTCAAGGAAAGGAAAATAGGAGTTTGATTCAATACGTCTCATCACTCTCTCGTGATGCATTTGTGATTCAAGATATATTAAGAAACACGGTTATGTTGAAGTCCGGTGACACAAGGAAGATCACGGCTCAATTGAGCTTAGTGACGTACTATGTATTAAAGAGAGTCAAGTTTGATGTGGCGGATTTTGTGATATCCATCATATGATATACGTATAAAATGAAGCATCCCCTTAGGAGGAAACTAAATACACTTCCTTTAGGAAGTGTTATTCAAAGGATCGTATATCAGAAATATGATTGGATAGATCAAGAGTTCTACATTGATGATTGTATCCCGGCGATACATACCGTAGAACCAGCTAGAGGTCCATCTCCTAGGGCTGCCTCGTCATCAAGACAACCATTCCAAAGAGGAGGTTCTTTGCGTGAATCGATTGAGGATCTAAGAGAGACTGTGGAGGAGATGAAAGAGAAACAAAAGCGTAGCCATTCCGGTTTTCGAAAATTCATGAAGTTTCTGGTAAAGGGGCTGAAACTAATGTCAACTCCGGAAGAAGAACGAGAATGGGTGAGTCCAGTCGAGGATCCTCCACGACATTCGATAAGGCAGACGCGAAGGCCTAGAGAACCAACTCCGACTTCCAGTGAAGATGTGAATGTGTCTACTGAAGAGAATATGGATGAATGACTTTTTATTGTCAGTGATGTAATATTTTGTTGTTTATTGAATCTGGGATATCGTCGGCGTCAGTACTGTCGCCTGTTGATAGTGAAACTCTATTAATTTGTGGTTTTGTTGTTTGTATTGCCTTTTTCAGTGTTATCCTATGTGCTGTCCAGTTTTATGTTATATTTTGTTGGTTATTGTAAAGAAGTTCTTAATAATTGTAATTAACTATATGATATATATAGACAAGTACTAATCTTAGGCCTATTTTATAAAACTAAAATCTCGGAATTAAAACAACTTTGATTTATAATTCTAAGATTCCAAGTTCTAATCTTAACCTTGAAAAGCGTGAATCATTAAGTGGTTTGGTGAAAATATCTACTATTTGAGAATCTGTTCCAATAAAATTTATTTTAATATGTCCTTTCTTTATGTGATCCCTAATAAAATGATGACGAACATCGATATGTTTGGATCTAGAATGTAATACGGGATTGTTCGTTAAATCGATAGCACTTTTGCTATAACATTTTAATTCACCATTATTGTGGAGTACGCCAAAATCTTCTAGTGTTTGTGTCATCCAAAGTGCTTGAGCACAACAACTACCAAGTGCAATATATTCGGCCTCAGTAGTGGAGAGGGCAACAGAATTCTGTTTCCTACTCGACCAAGAAATAAGTGTGGGGCCGATAAAGTGACAAGTGCCACTTGTGCTCTTTCGATCTAATGAACACCCCGCATAATCAAAATCAGAATATCCATGTAAAATAAAAGATTCATTATGAGGATACCATAAGCCTAGTTTAGATGTTACTATAAGATATCTAAAAATATGTTTCACCGCTTTTAAATGTGATTCTTTTGGATTAGCTTGAAACCTAGCACATAAACAAACGACGAACATAATATCAGGTCTAGAAGAAGTTAAATATAATAAAGACCCAATCATACTTCTATAAAGGGTTTGGTCAATTGAAGTACCACTTTCATCTTTTCCCAATTTCAATGAAGCACTCATAGGAGTATTTGCATGTTTAAGGTTGTCAAATCCAAATCTTTTTAACATATCATGAATATACTTGGATTGACAAATAAAAATACCATCATGTTTTTGCGTAATTTGAAAACCTAGAAAATATGAAAGTTCTCCTAACATGCTCATTTCAAATTCATTTTTTATAATTTGAACTACTTCATTGCATAACTCTTCATTAGTGGCTCCAAAAATAATATCATCAACATAAATTTGCAAAATAACTAAATCATGATCAATTTGCTTAATGAAGAGTGTAGAATCGGCACTTCCTATTTTATAATCGTGCTTTAATAAGTATTGAGTTAAACGATCATACCAAGCACGAGGCGCTTGTTTCAACCCATAAAGTGCTTTATCTAATTTATAAACATAATTTGGATATTTTTCATTAATAAAGTCAGGGGGTTATTCTACATAAACCTCTTCTTTTATATACCCGTTTAAAAATGCAGTTTTGACATCCATTTGATATAATTTAAATCTTTTAAGGCAAGCAAATGCAAGAAATATCATAACCGCTTCTAATCTAGCAACGGGTGCAAAAGTTTCATCATAGTCTACCCCTTCAATTTGTGCATAACCTTTTGCAACTAATCTGGCTTTATTTCTAACAATTCTAGAATCACTATCCAATTTATTTTTAAAAATCCACTTTACTCCAACTACAGGATGATTTTTGTGTTGTTGTACAAGATTCCAAACCTTATTACGTTCAAATTGATTAAGTTCTTCATTCATTGGTAAAAACCAAAATTCATCATTTAAAGCAGTGGGAACATCTTTTGGTTCTATTTCAGAGACAAAGCAAAGGTTTGAAAACAAAACATGTAAAGAAGAACGAGTACTGACCCTTTTTTGTGGATCTCCAATAATAAGCTCCTTCGGATGATCCTTTGAAAATATCAATTCACTTGGAGGGACATGTTTTTCTCTTTCTTCTTCTTCTTTTCCTTCTTTATTCCTTTCATGTTCTTCATCATCATTTTCCATCAAAGGAAGAGGTTTATCTTCTTTTCCTGTAGTTTTCTTATCTACACATGGAACAAACTCATCAAACCTAACATGAATAGATTCTTCAACTATTTTCGTTCGTTTATTAAAAATTCTATAAGCTTTACTAGTTGAAAAATACCCAATAAAAACTCCATCACATTTTTCATCAAATTTTCCTAAGTAATCTTTAGAATTTAAAATAAAACATTTACAACCAAAAACTTTGAAATAAGAAACATTTGGTTTTTTATTAAAAATTAATTCACAAAGAGTTACTTTTAAAATAGGGCGAAGCATTATTCTATTAATTACATAACATGCAGTACTCACCGCTTCAGTCCAAAAAGATTTTGGTAATGTAAATTCAGATAACATCGTACGGGCTAGCTCTTGAAGAGTCCTATTTTTCCTCTCCACTACACCATTTTGCTGTGGTGTGCGTGGAGCAGAAAATTCATGTTTAATTCCTAACTCCGTATAAAAAGAAATAAACTTTTCATTTTCAAATTCCCCTCCATGATCCGAACGTATGCGTTTAATTTTTAACTCAAATTCATTTTGAATACGCAAACATAATTTAGAAAATTCTGAAAATGCATCAGATTTGGAGGTTAGAAACAAAGTCCAACAAAAACGTGAATAATCATCAATCAATACAAATGTATATTTTCTACCTCCTAAGCTAGAAATAGTAATTGGCCCAAATAAATCCATATGAATTAATTGGAGTGGCCTAGTTGTAGAAATAATATTTTTACTTTTGAAAGATGATTTTGAAAATTTTCCTTTTTGACAAGGCTCACATAATGAAGATAAACTCTCATTTAGCAATGGTAAACCTTTGATTAATTTATCTTTTGAAAGTTTTTTAATTAACTTTGCACTAGTATGTCCAAGTCGCCTATGCCATAATTCTAACTCATCATTTTTTGATAAAAAACATTTTAAAGTAGAATTTGAAAAATCATAAAATTTAATCATATATACGTTATGACATCTAGGTGCGGTAAAAACAATTTCATTTGTTTTGTAATCAATAATTTTGCATAAATTTGTAGAAGATTCAAACAAAACATTTAAACCCTTATCACATAATTGGCTAATGGATATCAAATTATGTTTTAAACCTTCTACAAACAAAATATTTGAAATTGAAAAACTTTCGTTACCCACAACACCGATGCCGATGATTTTTTCCTTTTCCATTATCTCCAAATGTAACAATTCCTCCTTTCTTCATCTCCAGGCTAAGAAACTTCTCTTTATTGCCCGTCATGTGCTTTGAACAACCTGAGTCCAAGTACCAAATGTCTTCTTTGTCCTTAGCATGCCAACACACCTAGAAAGAGGATGTGAGTAAAGATCTGGCTACCCAAGTGGTTCTACCCATAGTATAGGTAGAAGCCTTAGGCATCCAGATTTGTATAATTTTACTTTTTCCTTTCTTCCAGCACGAGTCCGTGGTGTGACCAAATCTATTGCATTTGGCACATGTAATGTAACGAGAAGAATATAACTTCTCTGGACTTTTACTGTAAAAAAATGTAGTATCAGTTAATTTATTATTATCATAATTTTTAAAACTCGACTTTCTGGATTTCTCGCTATCGCCGGCGGTAGTGCCTATCGCCGGGCGATAGTTTCCAGTCATGTATCCGAGTCCAAATCTTCCAGATCCGTGACATTGGTAACCTAAGATCATATCCAGTGATCTTTGGCCCAATCCAAACTTTTTCATGGCTAGTATTAAGTCATCAATATGGTTTCTCATTTCATTATTCTCGGATACTAGATTTACACATTTACGTTCAAAAGCTTTCTTTCCTTCATGGACTTTGGAAATAGAAGATTTCAGATCTCTCTCTAAAATCTCATTCTTTTTTAGTGAGAATTTTTATTTTTGAATGAGATTTGGAAAGAGATTTTTCAAGCTCTTTTATTCTTCCCATAAAGTGATCACACTTTTGGCAAGAGATTTTTTCTTTTCCAATAGTCTTATTTTCATTTAACAATTTTTTTGTTTTCTTTAATTAAAACTTTATTTTCAGTTTTAAGAAGATCATTATCTTTTAAACTTTTTTCAAAACATTTGCAAGTCTTTAAAAATTCAGAAAACAATTCATCATTAGTTGGAGGAGTTACCTCAGTGTCGCTTTGGACACTGCACTCGTCATCAGATATGACGCTTTTTCCCATTAGGCACAGATTGGCCTCCTCCTCCTCGCTTGAGCTTGAGCTGCTTGCAGCCTTAGAAGTAGTATCATCCCATGTTTCAGCTTTCAGGACCTTCTTCTTCCCTTTGTGCTTCTTTTCTTTAAGTCCTTTCAAGTACTTTGGACACTTGCTTCGAATGTGTCCTACCTTCCTGCAATGATAGCACTCCGGTGGGGGTCTCTCTTCCTCCTCATCATCGTCATCCTTTTGTTTTTTCTTTCTAAACGTCTCCTTCTTAAAATATTTTTTAAAAGTATTTCTTCTCTCCGGATTTCTCATAAATTTTTTAAATTTTCTAACAAAGAGACTCTCCTCATCTTCTTCTTCCTCCTCAGAATTACTACATTCCTCTTTGTTAGATCTTAGAGCCAACCCCTTCTTCTTAGGCTCCATGTACTCTTGTTGTTGAATTTTCAATTCAACTTCATGAGTTTTCAAGTTCCCAATCAGGCTTTTAATATTAAGAGATTTAAGATCATGAGATTCAGAAATAGCCGTCACTTTGGGATTAAACTTAGGGGGGAGAGATCTAAGAAGTTTTCTCACCAAATCACCATTTGAAAAAATTTTACCAAGAACTTTTGAGTCATTCACTATCTTGGTGAATCTGGTGTACATTGAGTCTATGTCCTCATCCACTTCCATCCTAAACTTTTCAAATTCCGATTCCAGTTGAAACAGCTTCGAGTCCTTCACCTGCGAGGTACCTTCATGAGTTACTTCAAGTAAATTCAAAATCTCATAAGCATTATTGCAAGCACAAATTCTATTAAATCCAGTACTATCTAATGCACAAAATAATGCATTCATGGCTTTTACATTATTTTTGCACCTTAGCTTATCCTGATCATCCCATTTATCTTTTGGTTTTTCCATTACTACATCGCCTACTGTATAAGTGGGATGAGCATAATTAGTCTCTACCATATTCCAAACTTCAATGTCAAGAGAAATAAGAAAACACTTCATCCTAGTTTTCCAGTAATTATAGTCAGATCCAGTGAATAATGGAGGTCTACTAATTCCTTGCCCCTCAGAGAAAGCATGGTCATGCGGCGCCATAATTCCTGGTGGTAAAACCGTATTAGGAATAACCAGGCTCTGATACCACTTGTAGGATCTTGTGGCGCCCTTAGAGGGGGGGTGAATAAGGGCTCTTTAAACTTTTATAAACTTTTTGTAAAATATGAAATTAGATACAATGTTTGAGACACATCAATGAAATGAAAATCAAGATTTTGTTTCTCCAAAATATATTTGTAAAATGATTCCAATAAAGCTTGAAATCAAGGCTTACAATTATAATAGTTTTTAGCTTTTTCACCGATCCTTCTCCTAAGAACCGGTAGGCTATAGTCAATATCTCCCTAGATATGGCTACTAGCCTCCCCCTAAATCAAACCTATGATCTAGACGCTGCACAAAACGCAGCGATTTACTCCTAAGCCACACAAGGACCTAGACACCACACACAAGGTGGTGATTTGCCCTTAAGCCACACACGGACTTAGACACCACACACAAGGTGGTGATTTTCCCTTCCCAATTACAAAGATAAAAATTGAAAATGAAAGTACAATAGTAAAACTTAAAAACTCCTTCAAAATCACGAGCTCTGAAGATGATGGTGGACCGATGAGAAGATCTCCAATCTTGAACGCACTGTCGTGTCTCCTTCGCTCTTGAGATTTCAACGGACCAAGGGAGTTCGTCTGGAAACAGAGATGAAGGCTCTAAAGATTCTCCAGGAAAACAAAGCTCTGCACGATCAATCTCTTCCCTGAAATTTTTGGCCGTATATATCACTTCATGCTATCGTCGGTGGTAGGGTTAACGCCCCGCGATAGTGATAACTCTCCGTTGCTTGACACGTGGCACACGTCGCGCTGATTTTTAGATCTGAGCGGAGAACATGACGATCGTGGGATATCGCTCGGCGATATCGGTATCGCCCCGCAATATCGCTGAACCGTGACTTCGTGTGCGACAATGTGCGGATTAAGGCTGACGTCAGCAGGAACTGATTATGCTATCGCCAGCGGTAGCGTTATCGCCAGTGATAGCGCGTTTTTCCTTTTCATCAATGTCATGCTCAGCCATTCCTTTGTACATAAAAAATCTGTTATCCCTGCACATTTAAAACACATACCAAGATCAAATACATCAGGGATTTGTTATTCTCAAACTAAGAAGCGCGGAACGCATGCTCCAACAACACGAACCCACTGGCAAGTATGTATGTCTATAAGAAAACAAAAAAAAAACTACCTCACAACAGCAAAAGAAAGATCCCTACAACTCAAGGGATCACCAGCAACACCATAGCAAATCTAGCCGCCTACCCGGCTACTAATCGGAACCTGAGGCATTCAGAAAAGAAAAGAATACCTCAGCAAGTAAAACAAGAAAATCTGAATTAGGGCATTAAATCAAAATGGAACAAAGAGAGTAAGTAAACATGACAGTAAAAGCAACATTGTCCAAGGTAAGCAAAAGTACACCAAGTACCCAGGTAAAAACAACAAGCCCTGCCCAAATCCTGCAGAGGCTACAAGGCAAAAGACAAGAAAACTTGCCACAATATGCTGCATTCTACAAGGAAGAAACACCTAACAATCCTAATTTGTGAGTTAATGGCAGTAGTAAACAACATGGACATGAGTTGGTGACCAAAAACAGTCCCCCAAACAAAACAGTTCCAACTAAAAATAAAATTTCACTGTGTCGGCACAAAACCACCACAAACCCAGCCCGTACCTGGGATAAAAAGGGTGGCGACCACAGCAATACCCAGCTTATGCCTGGGAATAAAAAAAAGAGTGGCGGTCACGGCTCGCACACAAAACATCCCGCTCCTTTAGAGCGTCAAAATACCACCACCTGCCATAACCCACGATTCGGCCCTCAAAACAAAGAAAGAACGAAAGGCCGACAAGACTCCCCCCTAGGAGGTAATCACTCGGGAAGAAAAGCAACTGAAAAGAAATAAATCTCAGCCTATAGGAATAAACGATCACATATACAGGAATCGTCGAACGCAGCTCGACGATTTTCGTCGAGCGCGGGAAAAATCATCGAACGCAGGAAATCGTCGGACGCAGCTCGACGATTTTCGTCGAATACAGGCCATAGAAAATCGTCGAACTCCGTTCGACGATTTGCCGTTAAACGCAGACCACAGGTAATCGTCGAATACTGGCCATGGGAAAAATCATCGAACGCTATTCGACGATTTTCCTTTCGTCGAACAAAGGTCACGAGAAAAATTGTCGAACACTGTTCGACGATTTTCCGATGAACACAGGCCAAAGGAAATTGTCGAATTCCGTTCGACGATTTTTGTGTTAAACGCACGCCACAGAAAATCGTCGAACTCAATTAATCAGAGATCGTCGATCTCAGTTCGACAACCATCGTCGAACCCAGGTCGACGATCTTTGTCGATCTCAAGCAACCAGAGATCGTCGATCTCAGTTCGACGATCCTCGTCGAACTCAGGTCGACGATCTTCGTAGAACTGGCTGCGTTGAGTACATCGCAATCCGGTACAACCACCTCTATTTCCGACCAATCCTCTTAGCCTAATTCGATCCTATTACTCGCAAAGTAAGTATGGAAACCCACTGCTACTAGTTCTAGGGCTAATAGGCTAATTGCTACCCAAACCGAGATTAACAGGGAACCATTTGATAAAACAAACAAGACTACAGCACTCCAGCCAAAGATTTGAGTTTCAGAACTTGAGAGAATGCAAACAGAAACATAAATGAGCATTATGGTTTAAGATTCACATGCTTTTGACGGAAAAACAGAGTAAAAAATATCAATCTCGAGAAACAGGGAAAATTATAACAAATATGACCATGAAAAGGAGAAGAAAACATGACAAGGGTAG
Organism: Platanthera guangdongensis; assembly: GCA_039583875.1. Taxonomy (NCBI): domain Eukaryota; kingdom Viridiplantae; phylum Streptophyta; class Magnoliopsida; order Asparagales; family Orchidaceae; genus Platanthera; species Platanthera guangdongensis. The sequence goes on from CM077149.1 coordinate 102,009,796, forward strand.
GAGCACCACTTGCCTCAAATCTAGAATTTATCTTGCACAGCCCTTCCTCTCTCTCTCGGCTCCAGCCGCAACAGCACTGTAGGAATGAAGGTCTAGGCGAGAGCACTCCAAATCCGCTTTCGGAATCGAATTTCGTCCACTAACGCTCCCAGAATCGGCGTCCGAAGGGAAGCAGGGTTGGCGGTTTTTCTTCCTCTCGAACAGGCAGCGGTTATACTCTCCCGGGAAGAGACGATGAATAGTCTCATTTTTGTCTTAAGGCTATATATACATAAGCATGGACACGTCTTTTCAGCCCTAAATGCCACCTAAAAGCCACTAGATTCAATTCAAGTTTTATAAATTAATTAATTGCACCCATTATTATTAATACATCAAAACGACGCGAAAACCGAACCATCTCGGATTCCGACAAAATTCACACCGTAGCTAATTACCTATGGTACGAACGCAACGGTGAAGTTGAAATCAACTTTCGATGAACAAAACCCGGGTTATCACTACCCGAAGACAAAACACAAGCATCCTCCGAGAGGCCTCACCGGTCACCAACACAGACCCCGCTTGCTAGGGGATCTTGCCAAAAAAAACTGCCACAACCACACAAGGAACCTACAGAGATAAAACCACGCTCTAACAAACGACACATGCCGGAAACGCGTCAACGTAACGCTAAACGAGAATTAAATAATCGCAGAAAAATCGGGGGCGTTACAGTCACTCCCCTTAGAAGAAAGTTTCGTCCCGAAACTTTATATACGCTACTTCTACTATCGAAGGAAAGTAACAAAACAAGAGCTACTAGAAAGAAAGCGTACCAACCAAATCAAGGGAACAGATGAGGGTGAACCTCCCTCATAGCCGACTCTAGCTCCCAAGTCGCGCTTTCCAAATCCTGATTCTTCCACAGAACTTTCACCATCGGGATAGACTTCGTCCGCAGCACCCGATCTTGAGTATCCAAGATGCGGACCGGCACCTCAACATATGAAAGATTAGGCTCCAACTGGGGCACAACATCCAAGACTTGCCCACTGCTTCGCACACACTTCCGTAATTGGCTTACATGAAACACATTATGAATACCTGGGAAATTTGCTGGCAAATCCAATCTATATGCTGACTCGCCAACCCGCTCAACAATCTTAAACGAGCCCACATACCTCGGATCCAATTTCCGGTTCTTACCGAACCTCTTAACACCAACCATCGGGGAAACCTTAAGAAACACAAGGTCCCCTATAGAAAATTCCAAGTCAGAACTACGCCGGTTGGCGTTCTTCTCATATCTCTCCCGAGCTATACGAAGCTTTTCCCGAATAAGCATCACAGCAGTTTCCATCTCCTCGAGCGCATCCGGACCCAACACAGGCCTCTCACCGACCTCGGTCCAAAACAAGGGAGTTTTGCAGCGCCTCCCACACAGAGCTTCAAACAGAGCCATTTGCAAGCTCTCCTGGTAACTAGTATTGTATGCAAATTCCATAAGCCGTAAACGCTCATCCCACGCTCCACCGTGGTCCAAGATGTAGCACCTGATCATATCCTCAACTATCTGGTTCACTCGCTCAGTCTGACCATTGGTATGTGGGTGGTAAGCTGTAGAATACCTCAAATCTGTACTCAAACCCTCTTGCAGACTCCTCCAGAAGCGAGATGTAAAACGGGAGTCTCGATCTAAAATGATGCTAACTGGCACACCGTGTAATCTGATGACTTCATTCAGATGCAGCTCTGTTATCTTTTACATTGGATAGTCAATCTTATACGGCACAAAGTGTTCACACTTCGTCAGTCTGTCCACTATAACCCAAACTGAACCAAATCCCCTTAGGGATCTCGGCAAGCCCGTAATGAAGTCCATAGAAATACTTTCCCACTTCCAAGTAGGGGTCTCCAACGGAGTAAACTTGCCACCAGGCCTTCTATGATCGGCCTTCACACGCTTGCAAGTGTGGCACTCAACAACAAATCGGGTTATATCACCCTTCATCCCATACCACCAGGCAATCTGCTTCAAATCATGATACATTTTTGTAGATCCTAGATGGTAGGCAACACTGGATCCATGAGCCTCTCTGCAAATCATACCCCTGATGTCTCCAACAGCTGGGATGCAAAACCTATCGCGGTACTTCAAGGTACCCGCATCATCGATAGAAAAATCCAGCAACTCCCCTCTCTCAGTCCTGAGGTATAAGTGCAAAAGATCTGGATCATCCTTCTGGTGCAACCTGGTAAGTGCAATCCAAGACGGCTCTGCCACTGCCAAACTGCTCTGCATGTCACAGCGTCCCACGGAAATATCCATCAGGAGGAACTCTTCCACTAAACGATCGGCGGTGAGATTAAAGATCTTCCCCGTCTTCCGGCTCAGGGCATCGACCACCACATTGGCCTTGCCCAGATGATACTGTATATCCACATCATAATTGGCCACATACTCTAGCCACCGCCGCTGGAGCAGATTCAACTCCTTCTGTGTGAACACGTACTTTAGGCTTTTATGATCGGTGTAGATCTTGCATTGAGCACCATAAATTAAATGTCTCCACAGCTTCAGGGCAAAGATCACTGCTGCGAACTCAAGATCATGCGTGGGGTAGTTCCTCTCATGAGTCTTCAATTGCTTCGACCCATACGCAATCACCTTCCCTTCTTGCATCAACACACCTCCGAGCCCAACATGCGAGGCATCCACATATACATCATAGTCCTTGCCCTCCGTAGGCAATGTCAAAACAGGGGCAGAACACAACCTGCTCTTTAGCTCCAGAAAAGCCTCCTCGCATTTCTCGTTCCAAATGAACGTCGCATTCTTCTGCATCAGCTTAGTCAAGGGGGATGCCAAGGTAGAAAAGCTCTCCACGAAACTTCTATAATAGCCGGCCAACCCCAAGAAACTCCTAATCTCCTTGGGTGTGCTCGGCCTATGTCATTCCATCACTGCAGAAATCTTTTCCGGGTGAACCGAAATCTCATCCTTATTCACCACGTGACCCAGGAAGGAAACCTGAGACAACTAGAATTCACATTTACTCAGCTTGGCGAATAACTGATGGTCTCTCAAAGCAGAAAGAACCAATCGCAGATGCTGTTCATGCTCCTCAGCACGAGTATATCAACACATCATCAATGAATACCACAACGAACTTGTCTAGGAAGTTCTTGAACACCCAGTTCATCATGTCCATGAATGTTGATGGCACATTGGTCAAACCAAATGACATAACCAGGAATCCGAAATGCCCAAGCCTCGACCTGAAAGCAGTCCGTGGAATGTCCGACTCTCGGATCCTGAGCTGATGATAACCTGAACGAAGATCGATCTTGGAAAACACCGTGCTACCACACAACTGATCAAATAAATCATCAATCCTCGGTAGAGGGTACCTGTTCTTAATGGTGACTTTGTTCAGCTCCCTATAATCAATGCACAGTCTCATCGACCCATCCTTCTTCTTCACAAATAGAACATGAGCACCCCAAGGTGACGAACTCGGCCTGATAAAACCTTTTGCCAACAACTCGTCCAACTGGACTCGCAACTCCTCCAACTCACGAGGGGCCATCCGATACGGCGCCTTAGCAATAGGACGCGTACCCGGTTCCAAATCAATCACAAACTCAACATTCCGCTCGGGGGGAAGACCAGGAAAAACGTCAGAGAAACCACGAACCACAGGAATCTCCTCCAAGCGCGGCACACTGACAGCAGTCCCAACCACTGAGACTAAATAAGCAAAACAATCAGAATGAAACAACTTTTGAGCACATGTCGCAGAAATGATAGGAGAATTCTGGCACGGATCAGCATACACACTTCCAGGCTTACCGTTGTCCTTGATGAAGTCCAAGCGCTTCCCTTTGCACTGAATAACCACATCATACTTAGACAACTAGTCCATGCCCAGAATGACATCGAAGTCCTCTAGATCAATCATCTTCAAGTCTGCCTTCGCAAGAAAGTCCCCCAACAAAACAGGGCAATCCAAAATGCCCAAATCTGACAACACAGATTCACCAGAAGGGAACTTGACGCAGAAGGTGTCACAAACTTGATCTAGAATCAACCGATAATGCTCTACAAAAGCTCTAGCCACAAACGAGTGGGTAGCGCCGGAGTCGAACAGAACATGCGCCCACTGGTTCTTCACCTTAAATTTCTCTATAAGAGTATACATAAGCAACTAAGGAACTACCAAAAATAAAACTATAACCATTCTAGAAAATAAAACTTTCAGGCTAGGAAAACAACTAACCTGAGATGACCTGAGTCGAAGCTTGAGCATCCTCGGAAGAGATCACGTTCAGCTTTCCTTTGCCCTTGTCTACACGCTGAGGTGGAGGTAAAGCCTGAAGTGGAACTGCTTGAAGAACAGGCTGGACCTGAGGACACCTTGTATTGATATGGCCCTTCTGGCCACACTGATAGCAGACCTTATCCTTGGACCAGCACTGGGCAGCATCATGCCCGGGTCGCTTGCAAACAGAACAGGAACCATCCTTCCAAGGAGCACCTTGAATAGCATGAACTTGCTCCTTCTTCTGAGCTCCCGCCTTCTTAAAACACCTCTCAACAGGGTGGCCTGACCGGCCACAGAAGCTACACACCACCTTGCTCTTCTTTCCCGAAGCAGCATCAAGTACCTGGGGGTTCTTCTCTTCAGCAGACTTTCTCTTGTCCTTCCTCATTTGATGGCCTCTGTTCTTTGCGGTCTCAATTTCCTCCACTTTCAGAGCAGCCTCCACAACCCTTGCATAAGTCTCTGATCCATAAGCACTGGCCAACGGCTGAACCTTGCTCCTCAAGCCACCAAGGAATCGCTTGACTCAATCAGCTTCAACACTCACCAACCCAGGGGCCAACCGGCTCAACTTGCTAAACTATATCTCGTACTCACTGACCATGAGTTGCCTCTGCTTCAGGCGAAGGAAGTCGTTCATTAGTCGGTCACGCTTGACTGAAGGCAAGAACTTCCTCAACAGCATCTCCTTGAACAATCCCCAAGAGCAACCAGCCACCAAGATCTCCTTTTCCCTAAGCCACCAGCTCTTAGCCAAACCCTTTAGCTGATAGGCGGCTATCATCACTCTCTGATCATCTGCAATGCCGGAGTACGAGAACATCTCCTCCATGGAGATCAGCCAATCATCTATGACCATGAAATCTGCCTTCCCATCATATGTAGGAGGGTTAAGTCTCTGAAACTGAGAAATGAAGACCATCTCCGTTGCCGCCACCACTGGAGGTCTCAGGGGAGCAGGAGGGGGAGGGGCAGCTGACCCCCCTGCAGGGTCTTGCACTCCCTGAGTCTGTCCTTCCACAACTGCCGCTAGAGACTGGATCTGGACCTGCATCTCCACCAACTACCTGGTCAAGGAATCGTTGCTCTGCCGCAGGCTCTCGATCACCACATCACTCTGCGCTCCCGAAGACTCACCCTCAAACAGGGGAGTCGACCTGGTCGAAGGACGTCTCGCCATCCTAAAACCATAACAACATCAGTCAAATCCTGGTACAATAGTTGGAACTAACTACAAGAACAGACAATACATACATAAATATGATCTTAAACTGCTAAACTTGCTCTGGGAGTTTATTTGAATATAAATGATGTTATGCCTAACCTAGGATGGTTAATCACCATCATCTAACTCTTGTGCCTAGATCAGGAATGCATGAATTTATATTCTTTTTCTGATTTAAAACCATGAGTGTACATATGTCATCCTACAAATTTTTAGCTTGACACGTTGTGCTTATGCAATGTTATGCTATGCATGACTGTGTTATGCATTCTAAAAAAGGCCCGAATGCATGTCATGAGCGGCGTACGATGAAAATATTATGCATCACATACTACATAACATTCTCATGCAACAAAAAAGAAACGTGCTAGTCGCATTCATGTGGTGAGGTTATGCATCCCATACTACATAACCCTCACATGTTTCCCCTATGATGTATCCATATACGGACACATATTATGCATCTCATACTACATAATATGCCCCGTATACTTCATGTTATGCTATGAGTGTAGTGTTCGTGCTTCAGCCAAGACGTGCTGATGACATATCAGTGTGTGTATGATATGATGCTAAACATCCAATACCTATAAGGAAAGGTTGTCCGGCAAATTGTCAAGCAACCTCCCTCTGATACCAACTGTCACGACCCGCATTTTCTCCGAAATTAAGAAGTATCAGAGTAGGAGAAACACGCGTTGTGATGCCACGTCGAGCAGGGGATAACTGTTGACGCTCAGGCGAACACCATCTAACTAGACTATGAAAATTCATAAGTTTAAAGATTAGAAAAAAATCAGTTATATTTTTAAAGGCCGTATCCCTCGGCTCGGTGGATCACCTAGTCCACAGTTTAAAAACTATACTTATACGCAGCAAAAAATACCTTTTTTATATTTGACAGCCTATGAGAGTGCATAAGTGTCCCCCCGAGGTCCACTTATACTATGCAAGACTCTAGATTTATTTTATATTATAAGTAGGAAAATGATCTTTTGCGTTACTTGGAAAGTAGTGTATGAGCTTTATAAACATGTTGATCATGAGATTTACTGATCATAGTGTTTTTAGGTTTAAAAATAACTAGCAACCTAGCATAAATCTTCCCAAGAGCAAGTAGACTATCTCCAACAAGGTAGCAGAAAAAGAAACATATCTAATGTCATAAGGTAAACTACCAGTGGGCGCCAACAAACTGAAACGAACCCATTGGCAAGTATGTATGTCTATAAGAAAACAAAAAAACTATCTCACAATAGCAAGAGAAAGATCCCTACAACTCAAGGGATCACCAGCAACACTATAGCAAATCTAGCCGCCTACCCGGCTACTAATCGGAACCTGAGGCATTCAGAAAAGAAAAGAATACCTCGGCAAGTAAAACAAGAAAATCTGAATTAGGGCATTAAATCAAAATAGAACAAAGAGAGTAAGTAAACATGACAGCAAAAGCAACACTATCCAAGGTAAGCAAAAGTATACCAAGTACCCAGGTAAAAACAACAAGCCCTGCCCAAATCCTGCAGAGGCTACAAGGCAAAAGACAAGAAAACTTGCCACAATATGCTGCATTCTACAAGGAAGAAACACCTAACAATCCTAATTTGTGAGTTAATGGCAGTAGTAAACAACATGGACCTGAGTTGGTGACCAAAAAAAGTCCCCCAAACAAAACAGTTCCAACTAAAAATAAAATTTCACTGTGTCGGCACAAAACCACCACAAACCCAGCCCGTACCTGGGATAAAAAGGGTGGCGGCCACAACAATACCCAGCCTGTACCTGGGACTAAAAAAAAAGTGGCGGCCACGGCTCTCACCCAAAACATCCCGCTCCTTTAGAGCGTCAAAATACCACCACCTGCCATAACTCACGATTTGGCCCTCAAAATAAAGGAAGATCGAAAGGCCGACAAGACTCCCCCTAGGAGGTAATCACTCGGGAAGAAAAGCAACTGAAAAGAAATAAATCTCAGCCTACAGGAATAAACGATCACATATACAGGAATCGTCGAACGCAGCTCGATGATTTTCGTCGAGCGCGTGAAAAATCGTCGAATGCAGGAAATCGTCGGACGCAGATCGACGATTTTCGTCGAATACAGGCCACGGGAAATCGTCGAACTCCGTTCGACGATTTGCCGTTAAACGCAGACCACAGGCAATCGTCGAATACTGGCCATGGGAAAAATCGTCGAACGCCGTTCGACGATTTTCCTTTGGTCGAACAAAGGTCACGAGAAAAATCATCGAACGCCGTTCGACGATTTTCCGATGAACGCAGCCAAAGGAAATTGTCGAATTCCGTTCGACGTTTTTTGCGTTAAACGCAGGCCACAGAAAATCGTCGAACTCAGTTAATCAGAGATCATCGATCTCAGTTCGATGACCATCGTCGAACCCAGTTCGACGATCTTCGTCGATCTCAAGCAACCAGTGATCGTCGATCTCAATTCGACGATCCTCGTCGAACTCAGGTCGACGATCTCCGCAGAAATGGCTGCGTTGAGTACACCGCAATCCTGTACAACCACATCCATTTCCGACCAATCCTCTTAGCCTAATTCGATCCTATTACTCGCAAAGTAAGCATGGAAACCCACTGCTACTAGTTTTAGGGCTAATAGGCTAATTACTACCCAAACCGAGATTAACAGAGAACCATTAGATAAAACAAACAAGACTACAACACTCCAGCCAAAGATTTGAGTTTCAAAACTTGAGAGAATGCAAATAGAAACATAAAGGGGCATTATGGTTTAAGATTCACATGCTTTTGACGGAAAAATAGAGTAAAAAATATCAATCTCGGGAAACAGGGAAAATTACAGCAAATATGACCATGAAAAGGAGAAGAAAACTTGGCAAGGGTAGGAGCACCACTTGCCTCAAATCCAGAATTTATCTTGCACAGCCCTTCCTCTCACTCTTGACTCCAGCCGCAACAGCACTGTAGGAATGAAGGTCTAGGCGAGAGCACTCCAAATCCGCTTTCGGAATCGAATTCCGTCCACTAACGCTCCCAGAATCGGCGTCCGAAGGGAAGCAGGGTTGGCGGTTTTTCTTCCTCTCGAACAGGCAGCGGTTATACTTTCACGGGAAGAGACGATGAATAGTCTCGTTTTTGTCTTAAGGCTATATATACATAATCATGGACACGTCTTTTCAGCCCTAAATGCCACCTAAAAGCCACTGGATTCAATTCAAGTTTTATAAATTAATTAATTACACCCATTATTATTAATACATCAAAACGACGCGAAAACCGAACCACCTCGGATTCTGAAGAAATTCACACCGTAGCTAATTACCTATGCTACAAACGCAACGACAAAGTCGAAATCAACTTTCGACGAACAAAACTCGGGTTATAACTACCCGAAGCCAAAACACAAGCATCCCCCGAGAGGCCTCACCGGTCACCAACACAGACCCGGCTTGCTAGGGGATCTTGCCAAAAAAAACTGCCACAACCACAAAAGGAACCTAAAGAACTAAAACCACGCTCTAACAAACGGCACATGCCGGAAACGTGTCAACGTAACGCCAAACGAGAATTAAATAATCGCAGAAAAATCGGGGGGCATTACAGGGACCGAGAAGGTCGATACCCTACTGCACAAATGGCTCGGCACCTTGAAGAGGTGTAAGGGCCACTGGTGGTTGATGGAGAATGTTGGTGTGAAGCTGATAGCTTTTGCATTTTTGGACGAATTCGGATTCATCCTTTCTCATAGTTGGACAGTAGAATCCTTGGCGCAAAATCTTTTGAGCCAAGGACCTACCACCCAAATGTTCTCAACAAACTCCTCTGTGAACCTCGTGAAGGGTATATTCTGCATCGGACTCTGGCAGGCAGTTTAGATAAGGTCGAGAAAAGGATCTCTTAAGCATCTCTCCACCCATGAGGGCGAAAGTTACAGCTCGCATTCGCAAATGTCGTGCTTATATGGGGTCCTCTGGGAGGTGTCCATACTCTAGATAGGCCCACAATGGGGCGACCCATAAAGATTTTGGTACATCAATTATAGATATGTCCCATGTCCCTAAATGCTCGGAACCACCAGTTCTTCCAGTCGCCATCTCCGGGTTTGATAGCTGGAAGGAGATGTGGCCAACTTAGAGAGTGCATCTGCTTTGGAATTCTGCTCCATGGGTATGTGTACCACCTGGTACTGGGGGATCTTAAAGAGGAGAGCCTTAACGAGCGAGAGATACTGTGCCAGCTAGCCGCGTTTTGCTTTGAAAACCCCCTCGACTTGGGAGGCCACAAGTTGAGAATTAGTATGAATAGTCAAATTCTTTCCCCCGTACTCGATGGCGAGCCAGAGGCCAGCGACTCGAGCCTCGTAATCAGCAACATTATTTGTGGCTGGAAATTTCAATTTGAGGTCATACTCCAAAGTAATCTCTTCCGGGTTGATAAGGAATAACCCAGTCCCAGCTCCCTCAGCTCTAGAGGCTCTATCGACGTAAAGAGTCCAGCAAGGAGAGGAAGTGTTGGGCACAACTCTAGCCTCAGGGGGAACGGTGCTCTCTACGAGGAAGTCGGAAAACACCTGAGATTTAATGACTGGCCGAGGCAACAAAATGTATATCAAATTCTTCAATCTCGACTGCCCATTTTACTAATCTTCCAAATGCATCTAGCTTCTGGAGGATTGTACGGAGCGAGAGCTCAGTTAGTACTTTAATTGTATGAGCTTGGAAGCATGGCCAAAGCTTCCTTACAGAGAAGATGAGGGCTAAGGCTATTTTGTCTACTATTAGATACCGAGTTTCAGTATTTGTGAGGATCTTGCTGAGGTAGTAGACGGGTCGCTATATCTCTCCTTTGTTTTTGACCAATACTTAGCTTAACGCCACAAGAGATTTTTTCAGGTACAAATACAGAACTTCTCTAGGAACTGGCTTTGACAAGAGCGGATCGAGGCCAGATACTACTTGAGATGCTCAAAAGTCACTTGGCATTCATCTGTCCACTGAAATCCGGAGTTACACGCCCCCAGATAATTTTAAAGAAGGTTAGGTACTTGTTGCAATTGTGTGCTAGAAAACACGAGAGCGCGATAATTCTTCCATTTAAACATTACACTTCTTTGATTCAGCGTGGAGGTAACATTTCTTCCAATGCCTTAATCTTCTTGGGGTTCGCCTCAATTCCCCATTCGATTACCTTGAATCCTACGAATTTCCCGTCGTGACACCAAAGGCACACTTGTTGGGACTGAGCCTCATTTGTAAGCGGCGAAGGAGATGAAAACACTTCTCAAGGTCCTGCATATGGTCGTTGTGAGAAATGCTCTTTACCAGCATGTCGTCTATGTATACGTGCATTGTCTTGCCGATGAGATCTTTAAACACTTTATTCATCAATCGTTGATAAGTTGCCCTAGTGTTTTTGAAACTGAAGGGCATCACCTTGTAGCAATATACTCATTTGTCTGTCTTGAATGCAGTGTGTTCTTTATCATCATGATTCATCTTTATCTGGTTGTAACCGGAATACGCATCCATGAAGTTGAGAAGTTGGTGCTCGGCAGTTGAGTCAATGAGCTAATTGATCCTGTGAAGAGGAAGACTCTCCTTTAGGTGGACATGGTTTAAGTTGTTATAATCAACGCACATCCTCCACTTGTCAGAGACCTTTTTTACCATGACGACATTGGCAAGCCAAGTGGGGTATTTTGCTTCTCGAATAAATTGTGCTTCCAGAAGCTTTCCCACCTCTTCCTCAATAACTTGGAGTTGGTCGGGAGCAAAGCTCCTCCTTTTTTGGATTACTGGCTTACATGTATGATTAATGTTGAGAGAGTGCATAATAATGTGAGGATAACCTCCAGGCATGTCTTCAGGCTTCCATACGAAGATATCCTTGTTCGTGTGGAGAAAGATGATGAGTTCATCCTTCTCGGCCTCGGATAGGTGGAACCCCAAACTGTACCTTTCAGGTTGGGTCTTGGTTGGAAAGGGAGACCTCAACTAACCCTTCCATGGGCGCCCCTCTCTATATTGTTGTTTCGTCACATAGATCAAAGTCGTCAATGTAGTGAGTAACCACTATCGATGGATAAGCTTGCTTTAAGTAGTAAGTAAAAGTTGTTTCCTGGCTCACTTTGACAACCCCTATCTCGATAGGAGTTGGGAACTTCATAGATAGGTGTGGAATTGATGGGATGGCTCCAAAGATAGACTAGATTGGTCTCCCAAAGATGGCATTATAAGCCGAACATGAGTCTATAACAATAAACTGGGAGTTGTGTGTAGCCGGCCTCAGGAATGTACCCATGGTGACTGGCAAGATGATCGTTCCTTCAACCAGAACTGGATGGTTGTCGAACCCTTAAACAGCCCGGCTGTACGACCGAGATGTTACTTGGTGAGCTTCATGCTTTAGAGGGTAGACAGGAATAAAATGTTGACAGAACTCCCATTGTCGACCAGGATCCTCTTGATATTATAACAGGATTCTCAATTCCTGTGCTAATCACGAGCGGGTCCTGGTGGGGAATTAGAAATCCCACCAAGTCTTCATTGTCGAAGGTGATGGAGTTATCTCGCCTGAGTTTTTTCTTTTTGTGACCTCTCTCAGGTATGCCCACCGAGAGTGCCTAGGGGAAAGATCTGAGACCCATGCGACAGTCTTAATATCATCCACCATTTGCAAAGGGTAAGGCTTATTGATCTTCTGAGGATGCTGGGAACTGGTTCCCACAGACGGTGTCAAACTGTTGCTGCCAAACTCGATGCCCATGTCAGACCGAAATAACTCACACCATCTTAGCTCATGGAGTGATCGTGTGCACACACAGCCAATTAAAGAGAGAGAGATATTATACACACCATGTTTTGACGTGGAAAAACCCCTCGGCTTGGTAAAAACCCACACGACCGGGTCTGTGCTGGTCAAACTTCACTATTTGCTTGTGGTTACAGCTTTCTCGGAGAATCGAGGGTGATGGGCCACTCCTCGTTACACTTTGGAGATAAGAGAGAGGGAGACTTAGGATCATGGTTGGTAACAGGCTGCTCCGCGTGAGGTTTTTTGCTTTGACGAAGCGCACGAACGTGCACTTGCTGCTATAGGAACTTCCTTCTCGTCACTTGTTCGTGGACTTGGGTAGATTTCGATGGCGAGGCAATGGCTTATAGGTGGCTCGAAAAAGGCTCGAAGGAGGCTTGAAGATGGCTTAAAGGTGGCTCGTAGCAGGAATCCGGCAGAGCTCTAACATGAGGAAGAAGAAAGCAGAGGAGCGTAAAAGTGAGAAACGAGGAGGTTTGGGGATCCTTTTATAGGCTCCAGGAGGTTGTTACGGTAGTTATGCGGCTATCTGTACACTGTAAACACTGATATTATTATTTTCGGTATAGTTTTGAGCATATATTTTACTCATTATGTTTGTTATTTGCAGGCCAAATATTCAATTAACAATGCTCCCCTACTAATCATGATGGTTAGTGGGTGATTACTTAAGAAATGGATGGCAGTGATCGTTACAGAGTGATCAGACCACGAGGGAAGCTCTCCATGGACAGACGGTCGGATCGGTGGTGAATGCTCGCCATCGGAGGAAAAGGCGGTGCTCGCGGCCGCGAGAGGCGGTCGGGCGTGTCGTCCCGTGCGTACGGAGCCTATGACCACGGGAGGTGACTGTGGGAAAAGGGCGATCTATCGCTCCTCCCCTTGTGGGCAGAGCCCGTGGCCGTAGGAGGCGGCCGCAGGGAAGGGGAGTTCGGGGGCGCCATCCCTTCCGGGCAGAGCCTACAGTCGCGGTAGGTGGACGCGGGAAAGGAGCGGTCGGGTGTGCCGCCCCTTACAGGCGGAGCCCGTGACCGCGGGAAAGGGGCGGTCGGGTGTACCGCCCCTTGCGGGAGGCGGCCGCGGGGAAGGGGCGGTCGGGCATGGCCGCCCCTTGCAGGCAGAGCCCACAGCCACGAGAGGTGGCCGCGAGGAAGGGGCGGTCGGGTGCGAGCCACCGGGTGCCGGCGACGATGGTTACTCAAAAGGTGAGTGAAGTGGGATCAGTGCGTGGGGGATAGCGTGCGACGATCGCATGCACGGCGGTTTCTTCATGATCCCCCATTTAGATAGTGGGATCACGGGGGAGTGGGCTAATTGCAGCCGAGTGTTGTATAAAAAGGGACTTGGCCCCATCATGCATGTTTACAAATAACCTTCTTCTTTAGAAAACCCTTCCTTGAGTTAAATCTAATAACCTCCCGTGATTGGAGTTGGGTTGGGGGAATAAGTGTATACTATAGCGTGGATACGGGCTTTGACAACTTTGTGATCAAAACTGATGTCATATGTTGTGAAAGTGATGGTGGTGGTGATGAAGCACTTGGTCTAGACTCCGCCTATAGATTATTAAACTATGTCTCACAGAATGCCTTCAAGCCCTCAACCTCAATGCCTTCGGTCGGCTTCCAATCCTCTCCAAGTCTCATCAGATTGAATAGATTCACGCTTCTGATTGAGGGAGGACTCCATTTTTTCTTCACTCCTAACATTCATCATCTCTACCCTAATCTTCCTCAGCAAGTTTTCTCTTTAATCCGTAATCTTTTCTTCTTCTTTAACTTATTCTCGTAATTTAATTTATCTTCGGTCGCCTCTGATGGCCTCATTTTTTCTCTTTTTCCTTTAATGTTTTTCACCTAGACCACGTCAAAATCCAACTCATGATCCTTAGCACCAAGTAATGTCTTCTCCTCATCAACAATATTTTTAAACTTTGTGTTGACCTACAAAGGAAAGAAAATACAAAGGTGAAAAATTCAACGTTACCAATTAAGCTTACTAAAGTAATGGATTTAAGCACATACAAAATGTTTGGTTAGTTGGTTGCATTGAAGTTGGAAGCAGAAAGCACTATAACTTAGTAGGAGACCAACAACAAATTCGAGGTCATGCTAAGTCTACAAACAGGCTGAACCTTTATGTGCTCGAACATCCACACCTTCAAAATAAAATGATAGTTAGATCAACGTAAAATAATAAAAGCTAAACTAAACTGAAGAGTCGCTCATACCAGTAAAATAATGGAGCAACCCTCCAAGTAACCGATATTTTTACCCCCATCTCTAATAGCACTGCTTTTACTTAAACCATCAAATTGCAGATGTAGGAACTCATGATTGTCTTGCGACTAGTTATATGGAGATCATTGATCTTGCCAATGCATGCATGGACCTTCAAGCTGTTCAACAAGAGATAATAAATACTTCACTAATACAGAGACTCTCCTGCTCTCTAGTGTGGGGGCCACTCTTCTTTAGTAATTCTTTGTATTCCTTCAGTAACATTCTTATGATAATGTTCAGAAGGGGAGACCGAGTAAATTTCAATTGAACACCTGCATTAGGGAAAGCCAATATAAGTGCGACCTCATTTACAGTCATCTTCACATAATAATTTTCAAGCAGAAAAGTTTTCTTTTCTCGATTATATAATCTCAGAAGAACATGGAGCATGGGTATGTTTTGTGGGATGCTTGTCATCCGCGACAATGGAAGGATCCAGGCATCCCTTAATGCAGCTTTCGACTCTTCGCACATGGCATTCAATAGAGGCCTAGTATTTACAGTGAATGTTGTTGGTGCACATCTGCAAAATAGATATTTACTCTCTAACATCACACTTAAAGAACAATGCAACTGCAATCAATATACAAATAAGACAACAATTCAGGAAAGTAAACAACAATGCAACTGCAAATAACAAAAATCTTAGAGAAACAGATCAACTACAATATCAATGTTGAATAAAAGCGTAAATCCAAAGTGCTTAAAGAAACAGAGTTACAAATTAGAAAATAACTCAAAACTCTACAAAATATGCCGCCCAAAAAAAGAGTAAATTAAATAGGAAGCACACCGACGAGAGCGTGGACCAGCTGCTGGAAAAGAGGTGTAAGAACAGACCTAGCGACATTTATAAGGAGTACGACGACGAGGGATGACGAGGTTTTGGACAAAATGTTTCTGACAAAGGGTTGAAGGAGGAAGCTAGCTCCATGTTCTCACCAGGTTCTCCAAACGGTTGAAGAAGGAAGAAGCTCAAGCTCGTTTGTTTTCGACGGTTACGCCGATGCAAGGTTTCTGATGGTTACGCCTACGAGAGTTATGGCAGAGAGGCAGAGAGCTGCTAGGCCTGCGAACTGAGAAAATGCGGGAGATGAAAATTTTCGAAAGTGGAAAGAGTGGACCCGATGGCGAGAAAACCTATTTATTTACGCATCTAGAAAAAGTATGTACCCTGCGCCTTTAATCAGACTTGTCGTGTTAGTTAAAGTGTAAATTAGCCTAGTCGAGCTTGAAAGAGGGAAAATTTTTGGAAACGGGTCTCGTGCCCTATTCTAGGAACGTGTTTAAATAAACATTTCAAAAAAAACACTGGGCCCACCCTTTTCCTTTCCAGTCGTCGACTTTGCCATTCTTAACCTAGGCGACGGGGGCGGCGTTAAGCATTACAGCAACAGCAAGGGAAATTCCTCTAGCAAGAGGGAAGATTCGTGCCCTGGTACTCATCACTCTATGCAGCCTCCTCTAATCTCTGATGACACACTGTAATTCCAGGCGGTGTCGACACCTTAATCTCTCTGCGCACTCCAGGTCTTTCAAAACCAACTAGATTTCAAGTTCGATATATTTCAAGTCCAACTGTATGTAAGTTCAAATGTATTTCAAGTTCAGTACAATTGTATTTCAAGTTCTATGTATTTAAAATTCAACTGTATTTCAAATTTAGTTCAACTATATTTCAAGTTCTATGTATTTCAAATTCAATTATATTTCAAGTTCAATCCAACTGTATTTCAAGTTGACGAGAGGTAATTTTTGGTTGTTATGCACGTAGTCTCGCACTAATAATTATATTTCATTCCCAAAATGATTTAAATTTTAATACAGCTCCAAAGTTATATTTTCAAGTAGTAACCTTCAGCTCACAAGGGGGCAGCAGATGATCTGTTAGGAAGTGGTTGGATATCTGACACTCATTTGGATGCTTATGCAGTGTTCCTTGGTTCAAAACAGAAGCGGTCATTGGGAGGAATGAATAGTTTCATATACATTTCACCAAATCATGCAGTATGTTTTTTTGTGTCCACTTTTTAAAATGGTTCATTTTTTTGATTATTGCATTTTTGAACCCCTATCAATTATTTGTGCAGTATTACAAGACCAACAATGTTCCAAATTTCCATACCTTGTTGGGTCACATAACATTGTCACGTGTACAGGCAGTTGATCTTATAGTTATACCATGTCACATGTCTGTCCATTGGACATTGCTTGTTTGTCGTCTCAAGAAATATTATTGGAAGTTCTATGATTCGCTTAGAAGTAGTAGACATTGTGCCACTCTTCAAAATTTGGTACATTCCCACAACCATATGAAGGTTGAGGTTACATTTTTCCTGATAATTTACCTTTCATGCAGGTCAGGTGTTTATACGAGGATGCTAGTGATTCTTTGCAAGAAGATATTATCAACTGGCCTATCAACGACGTTAATGATCTGCCACGACAAGATAATGAGAACGATTGTGGTGTTTTCGTGATGAAATTCATGGAGGCGGTGTTGTCGACCAAGACCGTTGCTTAGAAAGAAATAAAGAATTGGTGTAAGGAGATGCCTAGATTTCGAGCTGAAATAGCTGCCAACATATTGAGGGCTTTTTCAAATGTAATTAAATTTAACGATGATTAACAATATTGTAATTATTTATTAGACTGATTTTGTTCAAACTGCTCCTCTATATGGTTACATATTAAGCTAATTTTGGACAAACTTCTCCTCCATATTGTAGATAGTAGTGGTTATATTTTAGGCTATTTTTTTCCTTATATGGTAAAGAGTAGTTGAATGAGTATGTGATATAATTGAGAAATTGATGCACTTGAATTGGTCAAAACATATTATATCATATGAATAACCTTAATCATGGCTTGAATACATCAGGGATGCTCGAAAAATTAAATGACAAATCCAAGTCAAATTCTTCTTGAGAATCAAAATCTCTAGGATTGGTCGGTGGTGTTGACTGGTGCGCATAAGCCGGAGAATCAAGGAAGTTGTGTATGGGGATTGTTTCTTTCTTCACTTCAACTTTCTTTCCTACATGTGAAAACAAAATTTTTATTAAATTGTTATGTCATAAACCCTGAATATAGAATTTTTGTAAAAATTGAAATAACAAAACAGTACTTGATTTTTTGATGTTTTTCTCCCAATGTCCTTTAATTCTTGCATTCGAAACGCCTTTCGGCAGCTTTTTTGGAGGGTCCTTCAAGCCTCCCAATGAATCATTTTTGTCATTATGATTCACAGATCCAATGACTAAAAATTCAACCCTCCTAGCCAAATCATTCATTGCAGTTATAACAAGTTATTTTGCTGGTTGGCTGCTCTCAGTTTAAAGGGATAAATCATATGTAAACCTCATTAAATGATTTCTGAAAAATCACATTTGAATCGCTTTGAGCCGTTGAGGGCGAGTAGGGAAGGTAAATACCTCTCTTAGAATTCAAACTGAATCTTTTGAGTAAATATTGAACGGGAACCTACTTCACATTTCTATGAATGAATATCCGCAAAATATGCTTGCATAGAATACCTTTAGTTTCAAAGCCTCGATAAGAACATTCTGCTTCGTCGGTACTAGTATTGAGGTTCACGAACCATCTTTTACCATCTTTATCTTCATCACACTTGTTGAAACCGAAAAATGATCTCTTGTGGAGTTCACCCTTGGGGAATGGGTGATTGCGCACCTACTTCACTCCTGCAAGCAAAACAACAAAAGAAACAGGGAAGAACTGACCCAAGGGCTCGGCGGGGAGGACCCACCACACACCCAGAAGATTTGAGAACGCTTCCCCTCCTTAGCCAGAGGCCGATCTAAGGTACCCTCAGAAAGCACTTGAAAGCTAGAGCAAGAGAGCGCAGGAAGCATGCCCTCTGGGGTACCCCTTGGGTCCTATTTATAGTTTTCAGAATCCGAAATCCCAATAACCAAACTGAACTGACCTGAAGTTACCAGAAAACCCTTGGATGGGTCTGCCAATAGCCAAACTCTGCTGTTTTGAAGGGCTATAAGCAGACCAGCGGGGGCAAAACAGTAAAAAGTACCTCATGGGTCCAGGCGAGCTGGGGAGCTTGGCCACCTCGGCAGATCCAATTCGCCTACTGTTACCGAGCTCCGTTGCAAGAGCGCGAGCTGGACGGCAAGCTCGCCCATCCGTTGGTCTCCATTAGTCGACCTCAGCTCGACGATTCTTGGACTAGCTCGGCGAATGCCGAGCTCGCGGTCGACGAATGCCGATCTCCCGTTCGACGAATACCGAGCTCGGGCTCGGCTTCTCTACTGTCGAGCTCGCCCACTATTTTCAGCCCGATCGGTCTGGTTCCTGGCAACCTTATTCGCCGGACACGGGGTTGTACATAATCCCCGCTCTTTTTGAACTTGGCAAAGCTCAGAAAGAAACATCCAACCCCAAGTGTTCGGCGAGCGTGGGGTGGACTAGAGGGAATCTTCGGGTGGGGTCCACCTGCGGCTATATATATGCACCTGCGTACCTGCCTGACTCTCGCCATTCTCTTTGCTCTGGCCCTACCAAGATGCCAATCCCCAAGGAGATCCAAGAGCGCCTTTACCGAGCTCGCCAGGCCTCTGCAGCTCGCGTAGCCGCCCTGACGGCGGTCCCAGCCACTGTGCCGCAGGGTGGCTCTGCCGAGCCTAGCTCCAAGAAGATGAAACGGTTCCCTCAGGCGGCCGAGCCCATCTACGACGACCTGAGGACCACCTTGGAGCATGGGACTGGCTCCTCCACTCTGCCTGCCTCTGAAAAGGGGAGGAATATTGTCGAGATCTGCGACGTCCTAGACAGACGCCCTGATGGTGTAGAAGACGTCGCGCCGCGAGACGCCACCCCGCGAGCCAAGACCACTCTTGGGGACTCGCGGTTCATGATTCCGGAGAACCGCCACCGGGAGTCGTCCCCTCCCTTTGGGACCTTAGGGTTGAGCTCGCAGAGGCCGAACTCGCCGGTGCGCGCCCCCTCTCCTCGGCAAGCTGTCGTGACCACGGGGGCGGGTCTGGAAACCATCCCTACCCCGGGATTCGAGCTTCTCCCACTGGGAACTCGCGGCCCAGGTCGCGGGAAGGATCTGAGGTTCATTCCTCCCCACATCTCCTTCGAGCTGCCGAGCTTGTCAGGTCAACTTTGCTTGGATTCCTGCCTCATGTGATTTTCCTGCATTCCTCTTTTTGCTGATGTTTGTCTCCACAGTTCCCCCATCCAATCCGCTACCGAGGAATCTTCGCGGGCAGCCCACTACTCTCCCCTCCCCTCCCCATGCTCGCTGGACTCTTACCTGGTCCCTGAAGTTGATCAAGGCTAGCTGACGAGGAGGTAGGTTAAGCTTCTAAAGAAGCTGGTGTGCGGGCTGTGCGAGGTACAGGGGGTCAACGAGTCGCTACAACGTGACTATGCGCTCCTTGCTAACGAGGTGCGAAGTGGCCAGGCTGGCGAGACGACGCCCCCTTCCCGGCTTCTAGATGAGATAGACGATGGCCTCTCGGTGGCGCAGAGGAATTCGGGGAGGATCCGCGAGCTGCTTCGCGCGTGGCAGTCTGGGGGGCGGGGGGTGCGAGGCCGGGGTAGATAAAGGGCGGCTCCTTTGCCGAGCCGACCAGTACTCGCCTCCTGGTGTTCCCCCTGCTCGTGCGCCCCGCTTTTTTATTCCTGCACTTGGTCTTTGTAATAAGTAACTTTAAAATATTCTTGGACGTGCAGTATTCAAATAATATATTGCTCTGTTTGACTTAGCTTTGGTTGGGACGCGCCGGAAGTCGACAAGCTAGGGTGGCGAGTTGGTGGTGGCGAGCTGGGCAGCGAGCTGAGCCGATTGGACAGCCTGACCCCAGATTTCTTTTTCTATAAATAGCCCCCCCCCCCCCCACCACCACCACCACCACCAACCCTCGTACTGCTGCTTTTATTGCTCTCTTTCTCTTTCTTTCTGCGCTTCTCTCCTTTTCTACTCGCGCTGCCTCTTCTTTCGCGAGCATGGGCAAGACCAACCCCGACGCTGATGGCCGCACCAAGTACTCCCAGCACTTCACTGATTACTGCTTCTTTGAGGGGCATACCAGCGAGGAGGAGCTCGCGGAGTTCGCGGCAGAGCATGTGCCTCCGGGCTTCGAGGCGCGCCGGCCGAGGCAAGGGGAGGCCATCAATATCTTATACGATGATGAGCTCGCCTTCCCCATTTCTCACTTTGAGGTGGGGTTGCGCCTCCCCATCTGGCCGGAGATCCGGCAAATTTTGAAGTACTATGGCGCGGTACCTGTGCAGCTAAACTCCAACGCCATCGCCATGATGGTGGCGTTCGCGAGCTGCCTCCGGCGAGAGAGGATAGAGTTAAACCTGACAGTGTTCAGGAAACTCTTGTCTTATAAGGCGACGCCGGATGGGGTCGCTTACTTCGGCGGCTCGCTGATCAAAGTTCGCGAGATCACGAACAAGCACCATAACTGGATGACCAGGATCGCCTTTATCAAGGGCGATCTAGGCAACATCCCGTTCTCACCGCAGCAGAAAGGCGAGGAGGTCTACCGCCCGCCGGCCGTATCCGACAACTATGCCGAGCTCCCCAAATACTTCCTCCACAAGGACTTTGAGGTCGCCTACCTGCGAAGGGGCCTTAACGCGCTTCTCCCTGTCCTACCCGGCGAAGGTATTGTTCTCCCCGTATTGCCGAGCTCGCCCGGTTGTCGAGCTCGCCATATTGCTGTTGAAAGTGCTCTAACTCTTTCCAAGTTTTTTCTTACAGGGGAGTGGTTGATTCCCGCGAACCCGCCATTTGCGGACTCGGGGTTGCACCCGAACCCCCTTGCTCGCGAGAAGGCGGCGGTGGCGGCCTGTCGAGATGAGGCGGCCTTCTCCCAACCCTCTTCCAGCAAGAGGCGGTCTAAGGATGCGGGGTCCCGCCACACCGCCAGCCAATATCATAAAAGATGAAGAAATTCGTGCTTGCTCCGCAGGGAAAACAACATCAACAACATCAATCCAGCCCCAAATACATGAGCTCGCCCGAGACCATCCCCGACGCGTCGCCGTAGAGCCCGCTGAAGGAGATCATCAGCAAAGGGCGGAATGGCGGTGAGGCTCCTGCTCCCGCGGCGGCGATCTCCCCACCTCCTTCGGTGAAAAGGGCGGCTCGCGAGCGCGGGGCGCCGAAACAACATCCCCTCTTTAGCTTCGGGGGGCGGTGGAAGGACTCGGCGGGCAAGCCCATGGTGCAGTGGGATGAGCTGGCCCATTGGGTCTCCATCTCCACCCTGCATCCTTCCTGGCATGACCGCAAGCTCTCCACCGGCCACGCTTACGCCCTCGGCTTCGGCCTCTATGGCCGTGACGATGCCAAGGCCTACAAGAACATGACCCTGCGGCAGCTCGGCCACGAGGGTCTGCAGGCCCATCTGCGGGCCATGGAGCTCCACCACATGCTGACCCGCCATAGCTTCGGCCGCAGCAACCAACTCCAAAAAGCCGAGCAGGCTCGCGATGTTGCCAAGGACAAGGTCGCCGACCAGTCGAGGCGGCTCGGCATCGCCGAGGGTCTCCTCGCCCAGGCCGCTGGCGGATTGGTGAGTATCGGGCTTCATCTTCTCTCTTTTATTTTGAAAAACTTTTGCGCCGACACTAATGAACTTTTCTTTTGTCAGGACGCCAAGGCCGCCGGGGAGCTGCGGGCTCGCAATGCCGAGCAAGAGGAGGAGATCAGCCAGCTTCGCATCCGGCTTGCCGAGCTGGAGGGGGCGAATGCGAAGCTGAAGGTTGAGAACCAGAATCTCACCTGCGAGGTCCATCGTCAGGCAGAGATCTTCTTAGAGCCCAGCGGCGCCGATCCCACCCTCCCCTATAAAAGGCCAAGGGTCTTTGGCGAGGCCGACCTCGCCGAGAGGCTGTGGATCAACTCCATCCAAGCCGTCGAATGCACCCTCCAAATGATGAAGGACACGGGGGTGCTGGTGGAGGGATGCGAGGAGATTTCGGCCCGGGATCTGATGCCGAGCCTGTTCCCGGCGACGCCTCCGAGCGAGAAGACAGCCTTGACGCGTTGTTCGGGAAGGGTTTCCAGGATCAGTCAGGCGAAGGGGAGGACCAGTCCGGCGGGGGGGGGGGCCTAAATGTGTATGCTTTTCTTTTGTTTCCTCGCCGAGGCGAGCTCCACCTGTAAATATCATTATTTAATTAAAAATATTTTTGATCGCATCCGAGCCATTTTTTCCATCTCTTTTTGTTGTGTTTTGTATGTCCGCGAGCCCTTCCCCAGGCGACCTCGCATAGATAGGTATTGCGAGTAGGATAGTCGTTAGGACTCGCCCATGAGAGAGTACCTTGAGTGTTCGGCAATTCCCGGGACTCGCCGCAGCTCGCTCGCGAGCTGTCCTTGGCCTTCTTAATCAAAAAATCGAACTCACTAAATTTGTCCAAGTAAAATAAAGCGGGGGCGGGGCGTCTCGGCGCGATCCGCCTCCCCTTGGAGTGGTCCAAGGGCCTGGCTTGCCAATTCTTAGGATTCTCCCCAGCTTGCTCGCAAGCTGTCCGTCATCTTATCGATGTGACCAAATTCTCTAAATCTTCCTGAGTAAAACATAGTGGGGGTACGAGGTGGCCCGGCGGGACCCTCCTCCTCTTAGCGAGGTCCAAGGCCCTAGCTTGTCGATCTTCTGCCGAGTCCGAGCTGAATTAGCGAGCTCGAACTCGCCCATGTCAAGCTCTCCTCTCTTAGAAGGGCCAAGTTTGTTAGGCACTACCTGGGGGGCAGGACTTCCCTGGGTGACCTTCAGCCCGTCAGCTAGGTGAGATTCTATCAGCAGGATCTGCTCGAGGCCCAAGGATGACACTGAGTGACTTCCAGCCCTGCCATCTAGGTGAGATCCTAACAGCGTAATCTGCTCGGGGTCCACTACTAATACCATCGAGTGACTTCCATCCTTGCCAGCTAGGTGAGAGCCTGACAGCGGGATCTGCTCGAGGCCCAAGGATGACACCGAGTGACATCCAGCCCTGCCGGCTAGGTCAAAGCCTGACAACGGGATCTGCTCGGGGTCCACTACTAACACTATCGAGTGACTTCCAGCCCTGCCAGCTAGGTGAGAGCCTGACAGCGGGATCTGCTCGAGGCCCAAGGATGACACCGAGTGACTTCCAGCCCTGCCAGTTAGGTGAGAGCCTGACAGCGGGATCTGCTCGGGGTCCACTACTAACACCATTGAGTGACTTCCAGCCCTGCCAGCTAGGTGAGAGCCTAACAGCGGGATCTGCTCGAGGCCCAAGGATGACACCGAGTGACTTCTAGCCCTACCAGCTAGGTGAGAGCCTGACAACGGGATCTACTCGGGGTCCACTACTAACACCATCGAGTGACTTCTAGCCCTGCCAGCTAGGTGAGAGCCTGACAGCGGGATCTGCTCGAGGCCCAAGGATGACACCGAGTGACTTCCAGCCCTGCCATCTAGGTGAGAGCCTGACAGCGGGATCTACTCGGGGTCCACTACTAACACCATCGAGTGACTTCCAGCCCTGCAAGCTAGGTGAGAGCCTGACAGCGGGATCTGCTCGAGGCCCAAGGATGACACCGAGGGACTTCCAGCCCTGCCAGTTAGGTGAGAGCCTGACAGCGGGATCTGCTCGGGGTCCACTACTAACACCATCGAGTGACTTCCAGCCCTGCCAGCTAGGTGAGAGCCTGACAGCAGGATCTGCTCGAGGCCCAAGGATGACACCGAGTGACTTCCAGCCCTGCCAGCTAGGTGAGAGCCTGACAGCGGGATCTGCTCGGGGTCCACTACTAACACCATCGAGTGACTTCCAACCCTGCCAGTTAGGTGAGAGCATGGCAGCGGGATTTGCTCGAGGCCCAAGGATGACACTGAGTGACTTCTAGCCCTGCCAGCTAGGTGAGAGCCTGACAGTGGGATCTGCTCGGGGTCCAAATTCACTTCACTTCTTCATGCGAGCTCATTGCGACAACATTGGCGTGTTTAAAGAACTTTTATTAAAAATCAGAGCACCACTTACATGTTTTAAGGAAAAAATCGTTTCTAGTTATCACCACTCCAGGTGAGACTTAGGGCCTTGCCCTCCACATTTTGGAGTCGATACCCTCCTGACCTTAGTGCTTCCTTTATAATGAATGGTCCCTCCCAGTTAGGGTTGAGTTTCCCCACGGTTGCCGACCTTCCCGCTGCATCCACTTTCTTTAGTACCAAGTCCCCTTCCGTAAACTGTTTGACTCTGACGTGCTTGTCAAAGTACTTAGACATCCTCCTCTTCACCTCTTCTTGTCGGATGGCGGAAAGGTCCCGCAATTCTTCCATCATGTCGAGGGAAAGCCGCAGCTCTTCCTCGTTCTCCTCCTACCATTCTTCCCTGCCTTCCCCGGCCGCAACGACTCGAGGTGTCTGAACTTTAAATTCTACGGGGAGCACTGCCTCGCACCCATGAGAGAGCTTGAAGGGGGTCTCTCCTGTAGCTGTGTTGGGGGTGGTTCTCAGGGCCCAGAGAACCGCGGGAAGCTGCTCCACCCCGCTCCCCTTCAGATTTTCCACCTTCTTTTTCAGGAGGTTGACAATGATCTTGTTCGCGGCCTCTACCTGCCTGTTGCTCCTGGTGTGATGGACCGAGGCGAACTTGAGGTCGATTCTAAGCTGCTCACAAAAACTAGCGAACTCAGCGCTGGCGAACTGGGGCCCGTTGTCCGTGACAATGGCCTGGGGCAGGCCATGGCAGCAGATGATCTCCCCCCAAACAAAGTTTCTGATAAACTGGGAGGTCACCTTGGTCAGCGCCTTTACCTCCAACCACTTAGAGAAATAATCGATCATCACTAGTAGGAACCTCCTCTGCCCACTGGCCTAGGAGAACGGTCCAACCAAATCCATTCCCCAAATGGCAAAGGGTCAGGGGGCTGTGATACTTTTGAGTCGTTGAGCCTGCTGTAGCTGGAGGGGGGAAACAGCTGGTATTTGTGGCACCTTCTTGCGAATTCAGTTGCATCGCGGCCCAGGGTGGGCCAGAAGTACCCTTACCTGACAATTCTCCCTTCCAGGGTCTGACTCCCGGAGTGGCTCCCACACTCTCCGGAGTGGACTTCCTCCAAGATTCTTTGTACCTCCCCCTCGGCCACGCAACGAGCCAACATCCCCGAGAGAGTCTTCCAGTATATCTGCCCATCCTGGAGGAGGTAGTACGCCGACTTATGCTTGAGCTTCTTCTTATCTGCCCCCTCCGGGTACTCTCCCGTGGAGAGGAAGGTTGTGACCGGGTCCATCCATGAAGGACGCTGATCTATCTCCATAAGCTCCCCCTCTTCGATGGAAGGGCGGAATAGGTCGGTGATGGTACCCCCCACCCCAGGACCATGCTTCGCCAGTCGATCGACCTGCTCGTTCTCCTCACGGGGCACGTGCTAGATGGAAATGGTTTGGAACGTGTCGATGACCCCCTTTACCTTGGCTAAGTATAACCGCAGGGTAGGCTCTCTTGCCTCAAACTCCCCGTTGATCTGGGAAGCTACCACCATGGAGTCGGTAAGGACCTCCACGTCCAACACCCCCAGCTCCCTGGCCAGGCGCAACCCTGCTATCACGGCCTCATACTCAGCTTGATTGTTGGTGATGGGAAAGTGTACCACCACTGTGTGCTCAATTCTAGTCCCCTGAGGGCTCTCCAAGATCACCCTCACTCCTAGGGAATACCTCCCCGAGGCGCCATCCACCTTCACCTTTCAAGGAGTCGGACGAGTGAGCTCTTCCTCCGCCACCTCAATCACATAATCGTCCAAGAAGTCGACCATTGCTTGAGCTTTGATTGAGAGGCGGGGAATGAAGGAAACGTCAAACTCACTCAACTCCACCGACCACTTGGCCAGCCTTCCAGAATGCTCCACCGCCTCAAAGATGTTGCGGAGAGGATGGTCAGTCACCACTCGGATTGAGTGTGCCTGGAAATAAGGTCACAACCTTCGGGCTGAGATGATCAGGGCGAAAGCCAACTTCTCCAAAATTGGATACCGGACCTCGGCCTTCCTCAGGACCCGACTCACGTAGTAATTAGGGAGCTGCTTCTTCCCCTCTTCCCAAACTAGGACGGAGCTCAAGACCTCTGCCTCGACCTCGAGATACAAAAATAGGTCCTCCCCCTCCTTGGGCCCTTGGAGCAGCGGAGCCTGGGTCAACTACATCTTGAGGGCCTGGAATGCCTCCCCGCACTCCTTGGTCCATTCAAACCTTTGACCGCCCCTTAGTGTTTTGAATAAGGGGGAGCACTTTTCCACAGCCCAGGAGAGGAACCTACTCAGCCTTGCCAGTTTCCCTGTCAGGCGCTGCACCTCCTTGGTGTTCCGTGGCGACCCTAGCTCCATGATAGCCTTAACCTTGTCAAGATTCGGCTCGACCCCCACAGGGTTAAGGAGATGCCCCAAGAACTTCCCCCTGCTAGCCCCGAAGACACATTTCAGGGGGTTCAATCGCATCTTGTACTTGCGCAGGGTAGCAAAGGTCTCCTCTAGGTCCTAGAGGTGGGAGTCCACATCCTGACTCTTGATCATGAGGTCATCTACGTACACCTCCAGGTTCCTCCCCTTTTGCTCTTTGAAGACCCTATCCATCATCTTCTAGTAGATCGCCCCTGCATTCTTTAGCCCGAAGGGCATCATCTTGTAACAATAGCATCCATCCCCCGTGATGAACGAGACATCCTTGACGTTTGGGGGGTGCATCCTGATTTGATGATAACCTGAAAAGGCATCTATAAAACTCATTACAGAAAAACCAACGGCTAAGTCAACCAGCGCGTCGATCCGAGGCAAGGGATAACAGTCCTTAGGACAAGATTTATTAAGCAAAGAGAAATCGATACACATTCGCCACCGGCCATCTCCCTTTTTGACCATTACCACATTGGAGACCCAGCCGGGGTATTGGATTTCGGACACGAAGCCGACCTTGAGAAGCTTTGTCACCTCCTCTCTGATGGGCTCTGTCAGCTTGTCCGCGGTGGACCTCTTCTTTTGTTGGATGGGGCGTGTTCCCGGGTCCAGGTTGAGGCGGTGGCAGGCCACATCCGCGTCAACCCCCGGCATCTCTGCGGCGTTCCATACGAAGATGTCCACATTATTCTGGATGCACTCCAGCATCCTGCCTTGGTCCTCCGGGGTCAACCCTCCGCTGATGCGGACCTTCTCCACCCTGCCTCCACGGGTGAGGACCTCCAACTCCACCACTTCCTCTGCAGCCTCCAACCTGGACTGCTTCCCCCATCCTTCAGCATCCCTCTCCTCCGGGACAGGGACCTCCACCTCCACCTCTTCCTCCGCGGCCATCACTTCGGTCATATCCTCCTGATCTCTTCCTGTCGCCTCCTCCTCAGCGCAGCTCTCCACCTCCAGCCCCTCCCTGCCAGCTTCCAGCTCAGCCTCCTCCATATTTCTCCCCATCTCCTCGGCTCCCTCCTACCAAGAGATGGAGTTCATGGCGGTGACATAGCATTCCCGCGCCATTTTGGGGTCCCCCCTGACCCTGACCTGAATTCCCTCTGCATTGAACTTCAATCATTGGTGGAGCGATGAGGGGACGCAGCGTAAAGCGCTGATAAGGGGCCTCCCGAAGATGGCGTTGTGGCTACTGGGGTCATCCACGATAATGAATGTGCAGTTCCTGGACTGCCCCCAGGGTGACATGGAGGCCGAATCCTCCCTCCACTTCCTTCCTCTCCCCCGAAAACCCGAACAAGGGTCCATCCGAGGCCAGCACCCTCTTCGCCTCCACCTTCATCACATCAAATACCTTCTTAAAGATGACGTTGACGGAGCTTCCGTTGTCAACGAGGATCCGAGAGACGATAAAATTTTTGATGGCTGTCTGGATGACCAGTGCATCACAGAATGGATCCTCGTGATCCGGCATGTCGCTCCTGGAGAAGGTGATCCTCTCTTCTGGGGATGGGGTTTGGGATGTGGAGCAACGCTCCGGCGATACATGGTGTAGAGGCTTGCCTTCCAGGAAGACTCAATCCCCACCCCCACGCCACCCCCCCCCCCCCCCCCCCCCCCCGTGGATCACTCTGATCCCTCCTCGGGTCCCGACATCTACCCGGTCTTCACAACGGTCCTCCTCCGCCCGAGGCAGGACCTCCTCGTTCCTCACTTCTTGACGCCCCTGCTATTGCTGTTGTTCCCTGTTCCCTCTCATTTCGAGGAACTCCGGGCACGTGGCTGTGGTGTGCCCCTCCTCCTGATGAAAGTCGCAATAGGGCAACTCTACCCTAACTTCTCTTCTCCTCCTCCTTGCTACTCTCCTCCTCTCCCCCATGGCTATGGCCATATCCTTTTCTTGATCGGGGAGTCGGGGCCTCTGGGCCTGCCTCCAGCCCGGGGGGTGGAATTGATCTTGCCCCCCTTGATGGCGATCCCTTCCTTGGTACCCTCTTTGTGGCCCCTGCCCTTGCTACTCAGGCCCCCAGCCCAGCCGACGGTCGGGCTCCTGACGCCCCCACCTAGGCTGCTGCTGACCCTGGAGCTGCCTCTGCTCCCTCTTCCCTGGCTCTCCTCCTGTCCTCTTCCTCCTCTCGATTCCTTCTCCTCCTCCGTGGCCCACCTGGTCAGCTTCCGCGCAAATTCCGGGTTTGACGCCTCCCCGTCAACTTCTCTCACCGCCCTCTCCATCAGCTCCTCATAAGAGAGGGGGGAATTCTCTTCAGCTCCATCCTGAAGAATCCCTGCTGCAGGCCCATGGTAAAGGCCATCATCAAACTATGGCCTGACATCTCCTGGACCTGAGTAACCTCCTCTTGGAACCGGTCCACGTAGCTCCCCAGCGTCTCATTCACCCCCTGCTTGATGTGGAACAGGGACTCCTACTCCTTCCTCCTCTTCGAGGTAGTGAACCTCAGTATGAACCCCCGACGCATGTCCTCGAAGCAGTAGATGGAGCTAACCGGTAGCTGGTGGAACCACTCCCTTGCCTTCTCCTTGAGGGTAATAGCGAAGAGTCGGCACTTGAACCCGTCTGATATCTGCCGGATTGAAACTACATCCTCGAACTATTGAACGTGTTGGACCGGGTCTCCCTTCCCGGTGTAGTAGGACATCTCGAGTTCCCTGAACCCCTCTGGAACCTGAGCTGAAGAGACCAACTCGCTGAAGGGGCTGCCCCCCTGCTGGGCGAGCTGGCGAGTCTCTCGATCCTAGCTCGCTGAACCGGCTTCGGCCTGCCGAGCGGGGGAAGAGCTCGCGCCCGGGGAGCTCGCACCCCCGGCCCTCCTCGGCCACTTCCTTCCCAGCTCGCCTGCCAGGGGCGTCTTCTCCCAAAGAGGGGCGGTCGTGATCTGGGATGCTGGAGTCGATCACTCGGCCCGCGTGCCGCGTGCGAACTTGACGAGGTTCAGCACCTCATTCCTGAAATCCTCGAACATCCCCACCGTGGCGAGAGGCGGGGGAGGGGGCGGCGAGTCCGGCCTGTCAGATCCCTGTCCTCCTGTCATCGGGCTCGCTGAAGCTTTTCTGCACTGACCACGCTCCACGCTCACCGCACCAAAATGTTGAAACCGAAAAACGATCTCTTGTGGAGTTCACCCTTGGGGAAGGGGTGATCGCCCACCTACTTCACTCCTACAAGCAAAACAACAAAAGAAACAGGGAAGAACTGACTCAAGGGCTCGGCGGGGAGGACCCACCACACACCCGGAAGATCTGAGAGCGCTTCCCCTCCTTAGCCAGAGGCCGAGCTAAGGTACCCTCAGAAAGCACTTGAAAACTGGAGCAGGCGAGCGCAGGAAGCATGCCCTCTGGGGTACCCCTTGGGTCCTATTTATAGTTTTCAGAATATGAACTGCCAATAACCAAACTGAACTGACCTGAAATTACCAAAAAACCCTTGGCTGGGTCTGCCAACAGCCAAACTCCGCTGTTTTGAAGGGCTATAGGCAGACCAGCGGGGCAAAACAGTAAAAAGTACCTCATGGGTCCAGGCGAGCTGGGGAGCTTGGTCACCTCGGCAGATCCAATTCGCCTACTGTTGTCGAGCTCCGTTGCGAGAGCGCGAGCTGGGACGGCAAGCTCGCCCATCCGTTGGTCTCCATTAGTCGACCTCAACACGATGATTCTTGTACTAGCTCGGCGAATGCCGAGCTCGCGGTCGACGTATGTCGATCTCCCGTTCGACGAATGCCGAGCTCGGGCTCGGCTTCTCTACTGCCGAGCTAGGGCTCGGCTTCTCTACTGTCGAGCTCGCCCACTATTTTCAGCCCAATCTGTCTGGTTCCTGGCGACCTTATTCGCCGGACACGGGGTTGTACAACACTAAGCGGTCCCATATAAAGTGCTACTGTCATCGTACATCATCTCATTGACAATGCTAACCCCAATAGCCCCCAACATGAAGGATTTTTCAAAAATAGAATACATTTTTCGGGTATAAATCTTTGAAATTTGCTTAAGCAGGATGCTACCTTTATATTTTAAACAAACACTCCCCTGTATGCAATTAAAATCGTCATCAGGTTCAGCTCTCCGCCATGTTGCCACAAGTTTCTCCAAATCGATGAAACAATCTACATGAGAGCTTGTTGCTTTGGAACGACCATATAAACCGTTATTTGCCGATTCACTCTTTTGAGTCGACAAAATGTCGAGATCTAACACATCCGTGTTGTAGGCAGTTGACCACTTCCTCCTAACTGAATATAAGTCCTCCAACCATCTGTTGTTATGTAAACTTTCTTTCAACATCATCTCATTCCAATACTGCTCAAACTCAAACTCACTGTCACACTTGCTCATGCATTGGTAAAATAAACCTCGTACACCTTTGTCAAGGTTGAAACAATGGACTTTCAAATGAGCTTTCTTTGAGATGTCTCATTGACACAATCGATGTGGGTTGGTGGTGAAAACCCGCTCAATAGCAACCGCCATAGCCTGATCTTGGTCATTGAAAATAGTAATGAGTTGTTTACCACCAACAAACTTAAGAAAAGTATCAAAAATCCAACATAAGGAATCAATGGTTTCTTTTGTTGTGAAAGTGCAACCGACACAAATACTTTGTCAAAGATTGTTAACATAAATAAAAGGCGTGCATGTCAAATTATATTTATTCAATCTGTAGGTAGTATCAAAAATAATAGCATTCCCGAAACAATCATAGTCAATCTTACCATGCCCATCCATCCAAAAAAACTGGTCAACCGATTTAGTTCATCTGTCTGGACTTCGTATGAGAACATATTATCCTCAAGTTGTCTTGCATATAACATCTTCAACAAACTAACTAAGTCACCAGATTCAATTAAAGCCTTTTTACTACGTTGGACATAATTATATGCATCAATCTTGCTAAAACTGAGATTTTCAACACCTCCAACTTTTTCGGAGAGAAAATTGTATGCATATACTGTTTTAATACCAGCCCCTGTCATATTTTTTATAAGAACATCCTGCAAATCCGATATATTTCTATTTGACCTTAACAAATGCTTCTTTTTCTTCAATGCAAGGGGGGTGATTATGCTCCTCCACAAACTTTGCAACTGTCCAATTCTGATCATTTTTATCAGTTCTAAAATGACAACAAACAAGACAATTAGTTCGAGTGTCTAATTTGTGATACTTAATTGGTGATGGTTTTGTGTGCTTCTTTCCAGACTTGGAGCAGGTATATTCACGTACTTTGATAATTCTGGTATGTGCTCAATAAATAATTTGTTCTTTACGAACGCTAAATCCAGTTTTATGAGCGTACTCACAATACAAAGCATAGACATCTTCTGACTGGACAACGGGGAAAGTATGATATTCTTTTTGGATCTGCAGGAAAATATAAAACACATTAATTAGATTTATATACAATTGTAATGATTTGAATAAATACAGTTATACTTTAATTATACAGTTATATGTCCAACATTAAAATACAGTTGTAGTTCACATGATGTGATATCCTAAGAAACACTACATGCAGTGTGAATCATATAAAAATGAACCTCATTAGAAGTTCAACATTAAAATACAGTTGTAGAGTTGTACTGCACACAAAAAAGGACGACATGCTCAAAGAAAAATTAAAGAACAGATGCATGTCACGGGAAACCTTTCATAAGCATTTCACTTATGTTGAACCTCATTTAACAAAACATATCACCCCACTCGCAGAAAATATAGTATGGAAAACTTACATCAAAGCCTTTAACCATTTTGTCATTGCAAGCCCCCATGTCAGTACTCCCCTTCTCTATTGATCCCAGACGAAGCGGCGGAAGCTTGGCGGCGACTTGGCGGCGATGGGAGTTTCCCGGCGATGGAGACTTAAACGGTGAATCTGGTTAGGTTAAGCTCGGGCGGAAAGGCTTAGGACAGACCAAAAGAAGTTACTATAATTTTAGCTATCGGGAAAGTTAAAGGATGGTGAGGCCCATTTATTTAAGGCCATTGTTATATATAGACCATGTATGGCTATATACAAACCATGGTTATATACAAACCATATTAATTCAAAACCGGCTATATGTAGACCAGGTTGTTATATGCAGACCAATGAAAAAATTAAAAAAAAAGAATCAAACTAATTTTTCTTATAAGCAGTCATTTAATATTATATTAGAAGAACATGTATGACATCTTATATTAGCAAACATTACAAAAAAAAGGTAATTCAAGACATAAAACTGTTAAATCATTCAAAAAACCATGACATTCGCCTTCTTCGCCAAGTGAAGCGAACCTGCAATTAATGAATAAATTTTAGATATCTGATTGAATCAAACTCTTTGTTACATAAGAATTTAAACTTCAAAAAACTAAAAAAAATAAGGTAATTTATACCTTAGAAGACACTCAAATCTACTACCTCGCATGTTGTGGATATTTGTTGATTTGAAATTTGTACTCGTGACATGTATTTGTCCTCCCATGTGCTTGCTATTGGATCACGAAACTTTTTTCAAGTAGAGATAATACGAGGTAGTGGACATCATTCATGCATCACCAAATGTACAAAATGATTTACATCTGCGTAACCCATTGCAACTAGCTTTTGTGTTGGCGGCGGCGGTGAATTCAACGGTAGAAAAGTGAGGCATTGAAACTTTGAAAGTTGAATAAAAGCTATATTATAGCATGAAGATATCACAAGACCCATATCTGGCATTGACATCCATTTATTTGGGGGTGCTGGTATTTCCGTACATTGAAGAGAAGAGATCAACTCTTGCAATCTTTCCTCTCCATAAATTTCAACATACATGCTCACTTTAACTTTGAGTTCATTGATAAGATCTAACCTCACTTGTGCCCAATTTTCACCCATTTCTAATGCTCGAGCAACAACACGGAAACCACAATGGCCATCACCAATCACATTAAATACCTCTTTGATGTGCTTCGCCAAGAGTGTTGGAAATTGCTTACAAACTTCAATAAATAAACGTTGTGTCGAAGTTAGTGTATTTTTCATTAGTTGATAGCCCGTTTTGTTCCTTGCCACCGTTTTCTTTGAGAATTTTTTTTGCACCACTACATTTTCAGACATCAATACATGCTCAAAAAAGAGATGGGTCGCGTTTTGTAGATTTTGAGTCATCTTTAAATTTTTTGTAGCTCCCCCTCGGTCTTCCTTTTAAGCTTAATGGAACACTTGGCTCTACCATTTGTGTTGTAATTGGATCCATTAACTCCCTCAACTTTCTTTTTATTTCTTATCATTGATCCATAGTAGTTTCATTAAACCTTTTGTTAATTCATTCAAACTCAGATGCAATATCATTTGAAAAATGAACCTCACATGTTTCCTTCAATGATAACTTCTTCCAATGATGGTGTATCATGCATAAAGGGAATGAAGTTGATTGCGTGATATATGAGTCTAACTCATGAGCACAAGGCAATCTCATAGAGTACCTGTTTTTGTGTGCACACTCCCATACTTGACAATAGTTTGAGGACCTTACTTTGTCTTCTTCCTCTTTTATGAATTTAAGTGCACTAACTGATACACAACCAACAAGATTTGTGTATAGTGCTAACTTGAATCACACTATGCCCAAATGACCTCTTTATTTCAGTATGTTGTAAGTTAATCATTTGATCAAATTTTTTCCAAACGGTTGTTAAGTTGTCAATAGATACCTCAAGATATTTTTTAAGTTGCGAATGTCCACCTTCTACTCGATTTGTAGTAACATTCCCTAAGTGTAAGAATTTGTCTATCCAAGCGGAGACAAAGTACTCCTTATATGGCTCGATCCATGTGCTAACAACATAGGAGAATACCTTTGAGTATTTTTCTGCATAGTCAATGAGCAGTTGATTGAACTCTATGTTGAACTGTACCTCAGTTACAGCATTCATTAACATTTGTCATTTGCTCAAAAAAAGATCGCAGTCAACACCCTTAGTAAATAACTTCCTGCAATGAGCTAAGATATTTCTGTTAATGTGAACTTGACACAATAAATTTTTGGAATGCGGGAAAATAATCTTGATAGTATTCATAAGTGCCAACTCTCTATCAGTGATCAAAACAAGTGGTAGAGAGCATGAATCCAAAATTGATTTGAAACAGTCCAATGCCCAACGATAGCTATACTCTGTCTCATCTGACATAAAAACAAAGGCTCCAAAAAATGATTGACTTGTAGACGTGACTCCAACGACCGATAATAAAGGCATCCGGTATCGATTCGTTTTGTAAGTGCAATCCAGTTGGAACATAGATGGAAACATACGACATAGCCTAATAGACATAGGATGTGCAAAAAATAAGCTCTCTAACTGTTTCTCATCTGCCCTCACTCTTGTATAGCAGACATACCCAGCGTTTGTAACACATTGGAAGAGAAATTGAATAGAGAACCTACCTCCGAACTCTTGCTTATAAACCATTGCTCTGTGATTGTATATGGTTCTCATTGTTGTAGTATTCCCTGGATTGTTCTTCTTTATAGAAGAAAGTATTTTTCGTGGTTTAACCCTGGTGGCATACATATTCTCAACCATCTTCTCCTCATTTTTATCTAATCGGCCTGCATATGAATGTGCCTCCAAATGTCCTGATTCATGATTGTGCATTCCACACAACACTTCAACCCTCCATTCATCCACAAGTGTATCCTTTTGACCTCTTACTTGAAAAGGCAACCACTTTTTTGAACTGCTCTTACGCTTATTTTGCCGAATTTGTTTAGGATTTTCACGAAATTGACCGGCTCTATCACAACCTAGCAAAACACGTGGACGTGGTCTAGCTGTAACTTTATCAGAACTTAATATCGTTACAACATAACATAGACTCCTTCCAACCTTACGTGCCCACTCAATCAAATCTTCCTTTGACGTAAACACCATGTTTGTTTGAAAAACGAAGTCACATCTACATGAGAAATTTAACAACAATACGGAATAACTACTTGGAGCGCAAGCAATACAATATACATGATTGAACATTTTCGAATAGAATACAATACCATATTCCGGCATAGACGAAGGAATCACCACATTATCCAACTCCATTGCTCTAAGTGCTAATGATTGATCCTGCAACAATAAGTACCACAAGTTAGTTGAAGTGGATAAATGAGGAATAGAAACATGCTAGAGTTCCCAGTAAATCAAAGCGACATAAAGAAGCCATAAATCAGTACAATAAGGAGTCAAGGAGATTAGAGCGCTTGTCCATAACACAAACCCAGTAAATTAAAGCGACATCAAAACACCACATAGAGTTCCAGCATCTGATCATGAGGAATAGAAACATAAACCCTTTCCATGCATGGGATGACTACGGAATCAACAATAACGAGGGGCGTGTTTCTGTTAGCTGGATAGGCGTTTGACATGGATTTTCTTACTTTTTTGTTACTGTAGTTACTTCTATTCATTCTCTGAATTGAAGGATTTGATAAATTTTGTATTATTTCTTTGGGTTGACAAAAAAAATGCTCGCTTTACACTTTTCGTTCATTTCATTCCAATATGATATCTATGCTGTTAAAATTTTAGAGTGAGTCTTATTTTGTTCATGATTTTCCATACCTACTCTTGTAATCGCATAAGTGAAACAGAGTTTTTTTTTGGGAAAATGGAGCTTATAATCCTTCTCCCACTGAACATGATATGTATCATGTTTTGTAATGAAGGCAAAACTTGAATTAGTTGGTTTTACATCTGATTTTGGCGTAAAAATATTTTCTTCCATCAGTCCATGTTGATGTTTAGGTTATTTAAAGGTTTGCTTTTGTTTTTGAATCATTTGGTGGAATTTTTGAATCAATGTACCACCAAACACCAGAAGTAAACTTGAATAAGTATTACAAATTGCTCATGTGCACTTGTTTCCATGTATAAATTGAATTTGGGCAGGAAATATGGACAGAGATCGGCGAGGGTGATGCTGAAAAGGACAGAATGTTACTGGAACTGGAGATGGAGTGCTTACAGGCTTATCGAAGGAAAGTTGATGATGCAATTAACACAAGGGCCTTGCTCCGTCAATCCTTGGCAACTAAAGAAGCCGAGCTACGAGACTAGGGCGCTTGTCGATCTTGCTTTCTTCTCTTAAGCCGAGCTACGAGACAAGGGCCTTGCGTCCAGGAAGAGGTGATCATGCGTCATCTTGCTGCGCCGGCCACGGGGAACGGAGTCGTCGGTAGTCGATGCCCTATCTCGTAGGGGAGGGGGGAGACGGGAGCGGCTAGGGCAACATATGGGAGCGGTAAGTGAGAAAGTGATTTCATTTTGAGAGGGGAGGTAATTATTTGGTTTGTATATAGTAGAAAAAAAAAAGAAAAAAAAACCTAAATTTTGGGTTTATATATAGCCATACATGATCTATATATAACAATGTTCTTATTTAAACTCATTCCTAAAATTAAGAACGAGATTTAAAAAAATTCCTTCAAGGAGTGCGCGGAAAATACGCTCAATTATGCTGGGTGAAATGTGGCACGTGCGAAATATTACCGACGACATCTTATAGATGACCAAGACAAGAGGATACTTTTGAAGAGGCGTGCGCCCAAGCAGACATTCATGAAGAGATACGCGGTCAACGGTCGCATGCTTTTGAAGTTTAAACTTTAAATTAAGAAGCGGCCGCACATGTAAGATGTACCACAAGAGTCAATTTCCTCTTCTAGAAGGAATTCCCTTCTAGATGAGCTGAAAATCGAAGGTCAAAGCTCAAAAGCCCCGTAGAGCAGACGGAACTTGAAAAATCTTTGAATAATGAATATCTTCGTGCCGACATTCAAACTGTATTTAAGGTTGGAAGCCATTAGTTTTCCTGCAACATTTTATTTTCTTCTTCCTCGCCCTCTTTGCCTTCTTCTTAGAATCCAGACGCGCCGGAGATGGCGCCGTCCCTGCACTTCACCTTGTCAATGCCATCGTCGCCGATGGGGCGAGTGGAGAAGGCGACCAGCCGGGCTTTATTGGGGCCGAACTCGATGTTGAACATGGATATCTGCGATTCCATGAACTCTAATCCCTGGTAATTAAGAGCATTTTGTTCTTCTTTTTAGGGCTTTTTGGCACTTTGCACCCCCCATTTGCACACTTTTGGCACTTTGCACCCCGAATTTTTAAATAAGGCACTTTGCACCCTCCATTTGCCATAACTTTGGCACTTTGCACCCTAGACTAAATTTCAGAGGGGTATTTTTGTCCAAATTTTGCTGAAATGACATATATTAGCATTTTGCACCCTGAATTCTTAAAATTGGCATTTTGCACCCCGAATTTCGGGGTGCAAAGTGTCAGCGTAAAGAATTCGGGGTGTAAAACGTCAATGTAAGGAATTCAGGGTGTCAAACGCCAATGAAAAATTTCGTGGTGCAAAATGCCAATTTTAAGAATTTGGGGTGAAAAATGCTAATATATGTCATTTCAGCAAAATTTGGACAAAAATACCCCTCTGAAATTTAGCCTAGGGTGCAAAGTGCCAAAGTTATGGCAAATGGGGGGTGCAAAGTGCCTTATTTAAAAATTCGGGGTGCAAAGTGCCAAAAGTGTGCAAATGGGGGGTGCAAAGTGCCAAAAAGCCTCTTTTTAGGGATGGCAGATATTGTGTGCCATTCATGGATATCAGTTTTCTTTGATGTTGGGGAAGTTGGAATAGGAAAGCACTCATCTTTGGGTGTTTTACTGCTTGTCCCCTCCGCATTTGGCTGCGGGTTTTTGGCACTTTGCACCCTTCAATTAGGGAGTTTTGGCACTTTGCACCCCAATTTATTAAAATTGGCACTTTGCACCCTTGAAAGTTAAATATTTGGCACTTTGCACCCTAGGCTTAAATATCAAGGGCATTTTGGTAATCAAAATAGAAAACACAATAGAAAATAAATAAAACATATATTTCCTCAAATGATATTCAGGTTGTATCTCACCATAGAAGCTCCAATGATATAGGATTTACTGAGTCCGGCTGCTCCAATAAAATCTGAAAGATGTGAGGTCCAACCACCATACAATTGGCGGGCGGGCGGGCCTGCTTTGCCAGGGGCAACATCTGGTCGACCAACCTCAGCCACATGTACGCATATACGCACAAAATGAAGATCACTCATTGGCTTTGGAGCCAGTGTTGGTTGCAACAAGTGCTTCTAATAAATTGTCAATCGAGAACGAAAATGTCACTCGTTCACATTCATCAAATATGCCCGAGTCTTTTACTCGTCTAACAATGATGGTCAGCCATTCGCCAAAGGCCCCGGAATCTCAACTGTGGGATTGGATCGATGTTCATGTATGAATGTTATTCACAAAATGGTATAATACCAGTGATTGCTAAAAATGAAATGTAAATGCACTATAAAGCATAGTTCACTATGCTAATTTAGATACAGTAAAAGTATTCTGCATAGTGGAGCAAACTGATAACCTGACCCAGCTCACAGGCAGCTTTATATATTGTCTACAGCAGCACAAACAGTTCCAATTATATCTGGAAGAAACACAAAATCATCAAAAACATATATTTACTGCGCCGGCGATAGCAGTTTACATCAAATACAGTCAGAAGCTCCAATGATATTCAGGTTGTATCTCACCATAGAAATACTAATTTTGACCATAAAAATAGATGAAATTTGGACTATTGGCACAAGCATTTAATACGAGACAAATGTATCAAGCTCAGGCAGTGAACAAAATAAAATATCCACGAGCTCCAAAGTGAACAAAAAAAATATCCACGAGCTCCAAATATCCGCGAGCTCCAAAATATCCACGAGCTCCAAATATCCACGAGCTCCAAAATATCCACGAGCTCCAAAATATCCACGAGCTCCAAAATTTTTGACGGAAGCACGACACTTTAAGTGTTCCTACGCACCTGCATTTTAAAACAAATTTAATATTAGCAGTCGAATAATAACAAGAATTGACAAACATGAATAAAGAAAAATAATGATTACCGGAATTTTGAACTTTCTTGTAGACGTTGAGGGCATTGTCGCTTGAGATGCTTCCCGACATCCCTTTTATTATGCCCTCGTGCTCCACAGTTGGAGCATGTGTACTTTGCACCGTTTCTCTTAATTCCGTATTTTTTTGTCTCTAATTCATCAAGTTCTTTTCTTCGAGCATGTTGTGACGGCCTTCGGGCTTCCTTTGAATGTTAGTCCATGGAACGATGGGGTTCAAATTGGCTAAGGGCCACTCTTTGCTTGAAGTTATAGGATTTAATAAATACTCGTATGCCCTCAAGAACATCCCTCTTTTATATCAATGATCCACGTAGTCCTCAACACTTTCCCTACGATAAAAGAGACACGATGTAGCATGTACACAAGGAATACCGGTAAGTTCCCACCGCCTACAACTACAAATTTTCAAAGTCAAATCGACCGTCCATTTATCTCCATTCCATCCTTGCACTTCAAATTTATCACCACCATTCCATACTAAAATATAGCTGCTTGCCTCTTTCTTGTTATTTTCCAAAATTTTTTGGATAGAAGGACACACCTCTCCACTAAATTTGACCACTTTGGCTCGTTGATTATGAAGTCTTTTCATTAATATTATTCGTATTGTCTCCAACATTGTGATTATTGGCTTATCTCTAGCCTTTAAGATCACATTGTTAAAACTTTCACAAAAATTGTTTAAGAGCATATCGCACTTAGGCCAAACATTAAAATGAGACTTTGCCCAGTGTTTTTCGGGTCTAGCCCTTACCCAATCATAAGCCCTTTCATCACATGCCTTCAATTTCTCCATTTCAGCATTAAAGTCAACAACCCTTGTAGCAGACGCAGCTCTCCATAACAACTCCTTCAACTGCAGGCCTCTAAATTTTTGTTTAAAGTTGTTGTACATATGTCTGACACAAAACCTATGCTCAGCATTAGGCAATAACTTCTCAACAGCATTTATCAACCCCTTCTGCTTATCTGAAATGATTGTCCACATGTGACTGTTCTCTACACACAAGTCTTCCATAATGAGTGCAATAAACCATTCCCAAGTTTTGGTGTTTTCTTTCAAAACATAACCGTAAGCAACAGGAAACATGTTATTGTTACCATCAATGCCGACTGCACATAATAACACCCCACCTGCAGTTGTTTTAATGTGAGTGCCATCCAAACCTATGATCGGTCTGCAACCGGCCATGAATCCTTTATTCAATGCACCCAACATATGTAAATTCTCTTGAAAATACAAGTTTGAGACACATACATCATGTTTACATTTTA
Organism: Platanthera guangdongensis; assembly: GCA_039583875.1. Lineage (NCBI taxonomy): Eukaryota > Viridiplantae > Streptophyta > Magnoliopsida > Asparagales > Orchidaceae > Platanthera > Platanthera guangdongensis. Next base: position 102,051,099 of record CM077149.1, read on the forward strand.
CTTTAATTGTAGTATCCGGGTTGGTCCTGTAAATCTCCTCACAGTAATCCCACAACTTAGAGTATTGTTCCATTTCAGTGCCACTAATAGCTTTTGAAGCATGTTTTTTCACTCTATACATCTTCCAATACTCAAAGAGGTCTTGTTCTCCATCTGCATCACTTCTTGCATTGAATTTGCAGGCCATTCGGGGTTGCTCCTGATGTGATGCTCATACTTGCCCGCCAAAAACTTAGAGTTGCAATGGAAGGAGTTTGCAACCCTATGGCATGCATGTTCCCCTCTTATTGTTTTCACCTGAAAAGTCCTCTCAGATTTTGATATGAACGAAGCAAATAAAACCCATCCACAATCACATGTAATTTGAATTTTATCGCTACAATTTTTGGTAAATTTTAGTGGTCTGCCTTGCTTGGTAGCATACAGTCTAACTGCATCTCTAAAATCAGTTGCGGATTTGAAACACAAACCCACCTCAAACTCGAAATCAGAATCATTGGCGTCTCCTTCATAAATATTTATTTGTGAATGTTTTCGTTTCTCTCGATTTGGAGAAAGAATGACTACCTTGCTCTAGGGTTGGTAATCCCCCTGTATTGACATTCACAAGTTTTGTTGAAATTCCACAACCACCTTTTGGATTTCATCATCGATATTTTCTACATACATAGCATCGTCCAACTCAAACTCGCTTTCCTCCAAATCACCCGTAAATGAGAATCTGAATCATTGTCATCCTCGCTAAAGGTGTCTGAATCACTAGAGCTACCAAACTGAATTTCTTCTTGACAATCATTTGCATCAATCAATATATTATCTCATTCAACATCACCGGAATACGACATTCTAAAATCAGAAAAAAAAAAAAGTAACAGTTAAAAACAAGGTTAGGGTTTACCGGCGGAGCTCAAACACGGAGGGAGATGTAGAAATGAAAACCTAAGCAGGGCGGAAGGAGCAGTCGGGTTGGCCGGCGGAGAAGTAGTCGGGATGTCCAGAGGAAGAAGTAGTCGGGTTGGCCGGCGGAAGGAGCAGTCGGGTTGGCCGGCGGAAGGAGCAGTCGGGTTGGCCGGCGGAAAATGCAGTCGTGAACGCCGAGGAAGGAGTAGTCGGGATCGTCGGAGGAAGCTGCAGTTAGGATCGCCCGATCGTTGTCGGAATCGCCGGAGGAAGGAGCAGTTAGGGTCGCCAGATGAAGGTGCAGTCGGGATCGCCGGAGGAGTAGTCGGGATCGCACGATGGTTGACGGAAATCGGCAGCGACTGGGAAGAGAATCAGGAGTGAAAAAAGTAAAACCTAATTTCTCTTAAGGCCCAGTTTTTGGCTGACCAAAATGCCCTTGTTATTAGCACATCAGGGTGCAATCTGCCAAGATATTCTATTTAGAGGGTGCAAAGTGCCAATTTTAATAAATTGGGGTGCAAAGTGCCAAAACTCCCTAATTGAAGGGTGCAAAGTGCCAAAAACCCTTTGGCTGCCCAACAATTTATTACCGTCATGATAATTGCTTCCACAAAGATGCGTTTTTTCCCATCCTCTGTATCAGTATTCTAATACTGCCCCTTCCACTCAGAGAAATTGTGTAGGTTTGGAGACGAGCCCTTAGGATTGCACCAGCGCGAGCGAGCACTTTTGATCGCCCGTAGCACACTTTTTGTTCACCCGGAGAACACGTGGCGCAATCGGCTCGGAGCCCATATGCAAAAATGTCCCCTTTTCCTTCCATTCAGTGTCTACTTGGTTGCCTACAGTTTACCATGTACATATAACATGATAATTTGTATGCGAGATGTGTGTTCTTCTAGTCTTCTCATACTAGGGAAGTACCTCTGGTGTTCTAACAGAACACAGGTTGCCTACAGTTTACCATGTACATATAACATGATAATTTGTATGTGAGATGTGTGTTCTTCTAGTCTTCTCATACTAGGGAAGTATCCTCTGGGTGTTCTAACAGAACACATGGACAGAACCGTCTCATAATGGATTCGGGGAAGGTAAAGTGCACTCGCTGCATTTTTTACCACACGAGGCAACAGTTTACCGTGTACATCATAATTGGTGTGTGAGAGGTGTGTTCTTCTGGACTTCTCATACTAGGGAAAGACCCTCTCGGTGCGTTTTAGGCGTGTTCATAAAGCCTCTGGGCCCGGGCCTAAACCGGGACTCCCAGGCCCGGGCTTTCCGAACCGGGCCTGGGCCCGGGCCCTGATTACAGCCGGGCCGGGCCAGGCTGGGCACTGGCTCCGAGAGGGGCCCCGAGAGCCGGGCCGGGCCCGTTTTTTTTTTAAAATAATTTTTTTTTAAACGAAATACAAACCTTTTTGAACTGTGTCTTCTAGGGGCATTTTCAGGAGAAGTGTTCAACATGAAAGTTGTCGATCTCGATGATATCTACAACTTTCACGATGAACACTTTTTTATTTGAAGCCGTTTAGCCCGAGCCTAGAAACCAGGCTTTGCCCGGCCTGGCCCGGGCCGGGTACCGGCCGGGCAAATGCTCATATATGGGGCCTTGTTAGGCCCCATGGCCCGGCTGGGCCCGGGCTTGGCGGGCCAAGCCCGGCCCGGTTTTTATGCACACCCCTAGTGCATTGACACAACACATGGATGGAACTGTCTCACAAAGTTTGAAAAACAAATACCGCAGCCCTCTATCATAACTTACATAACTGTAGTATATAAAGATATAAATATAGTTTATGGTATGATTATACTAATTTTATTTGATTGCATGAATATGTGCCTGTACAAGTAATTCACAATAATTTGGTTGATTATTTCTTTAAAGATTAACATACTTTGGTGGGAGAGAAACATTAGAGTTGGAAAGAAATGAAAGCTTCTATCTAGAAACAAGGATTACAAATATTTTGTCTCTATTATGTATATGATGGACAGGTTTATGATAGAGTTCCAAGAGAGATCTTATGGAGAGTCGTAGAAAAGTAAAGTGTAAATATCATATATTGACACAATCAAAGATATGTGTACAAATCAATGACAAGGGTGAGGACATCTGGAGGATTAACACGGGAATTCCCTATCACTGTTGGCTTACAACAAGGTTCAGCTTTAAGCCCTTATCTCTCTACCCTTATCTTAGATGAGCTCACCAGACATATCCAACAAGCAATGCCTTGGTGTTTATTGTTTGCGGATGATATCGTTTTGATTGATGAGATGCGTGAGGGTGTAAACACAACTTGAATATTTGCGAAATACTTTAGAAAAGAAGGGTTTTAGGGTGAGTAGGGCAAAGACGGAGTATATGGAGTTTAAATTTAGCAGTACAAGAAGGACAGATGACTTCATTATTAAGTTGGGTGATCAAGATATTTCCCGTAGTGAGTGTTTTAAATATTTTGGATCGATAGTTTAAAATACGGAGGTATTGATAAAGATGTGACACATAGAATCCAAGCAGGTTGGTTGAAGTGGAGAGGCCCGCCAGAGATCTTATGTGATCGTAAGTACCACTAAAACTTAAAGGCAAGTTTTACTGTGTTGCAATTAGACCTGCGATGCTCTATTGTTCTGAGTGTTGGGTAGTGAATTGTGTACATGAGCAAAAATGGGAATTGCGGAGATGAGAATGCTTAGGTGGATGTGTAGATACACGAGATTGGATAAAATTAGGAATGAAAGTATCAGGGATAAGACATGAGTAGCACCAATTGCAGAGAAGATATGAGAAGCTCGTCTGAGATGGTTTGGACACGTACAAAGGAGACTATTAGGGGCACCTGTTAGGCGTTGTGAGAGTCTAGTCACTAGGCATGCTAAACGAGGGAGGCGTAAACCGATAAAGTCTTGGAATGAAACTGTAAGGGAAGACATGTTGTACTTAGGCATTAGTGAGATTATGACAAAAGATAGGGCACAGTGGCGACAAAGGATCCATATAGCCGACCCCATGATGCGTACCGAATTGTTGGCAGGAAGCTTGAGTGGGGGGAGTTGTAATATTTGTATTAGGAGGGGGGTATTTTGGTCTTGTACTGCCAGGATATAAGGCAGAGGGGTAGGGTTTATCTTTTATGTTTTTGGTGTCTTGTGTGTGTGGCGGCAGCAGGGAGAGTTCCCCTGTCGAGTTATTCACCTGTTCAGGATTCGGTCCTTAAGATGGTTGTATCCGGCGGTACCGTGGAGGTGCTGTTTGTTCTTGCATTCTAAGGTAATCTTACAGCCCACTGTTTTCCTCATCTTTCCCATCCCCAAACATTTGGATCCTATCATCTGGTATCAGAGCCAGGGACAGTTAGGAGAAGATGTCGGTCTCCGACGCTACCTGTTTGAGGGACAAGGAACCAACCACCGAGCTCGATCTCATCCGACATGACCAGGCGCTGATGGCTCAGGCTCTCAAATCGCTCACCGAAAACTCCTATCAGCAGGGTAAAACTGTTGAAATTTGTGAAGTGAAAGTGGGCGATGGGCAGGTCGGGCGGAATGTGCGGCCGGGATAGGTAGTGTCGTGCATATAGTGAACAGATTCCGCACATCGATGAACAATATGAAAGCCATTGTGCACTTAAATCAGGCATCTATCCCGGATGACGAAGTAACCCTTTACCATATACATTTAGAACTTGCACACTCTGAACAGAAACGAACCTTGTAACCAAGCCCGTTGAGATATGAGAGTCAAGTAAGATGTAGGAGACTTTGACGGCGATTAGAGGCCGATGGTTGTTTAGAAGGGTCCGCTCTAGTTTGGCGGAGACAGTTAGAGCGATTTAAGTTCAATTTATACATGCCTCTGATCACTACATGAAGCGAATTGAAAACTCAATTGCGTAAGAGGTACATCCCACTCGATTATTTGCAAAACTCTATCGTAGGTTCCGCAACCTACGTCAAGACAAACTATCGATGGATGAGTATACGAACGAGTTCCTAGTACTCCAGTCTTGCTTCGACCTACAAAAGGACGACGATATGATTGTCTCCTGTTATTTGAACGGGTTACAATATTCCATTAGAGACCAATTAGAGCAATTTGATTATAAGGATTTAGGAGAGATTTTGTGTCGCGCTCGTATAGTAGAGTCCTCACAAAAGGGGACATCCTCAATTAAGCCTCCACTTACTCTCACCTCTACCCTTATGGTTAGGACTGTCAGACCCTCTCTTTCGGTAGTACCTACGAGTACCCCAACACTTCTTGTTGGGACCCTCTAGCGACAGGAGGACTGTGCGGCCTGTGGCTGCCATGACTTGCTGTGTTCTTGAGGAGCGGCCTGTGCGCCTAGTGTT